>WNWK01005363.1:0-22500 GCA_009830355.1 Cherax destructor
TATTAGGAAACATGTAATCCATAAATGTCATTATAGCATTTTAAAAAAATTCTTTTAAACTTATTGGATACATATATTTTTTTAAACTTTCTCTCTGGTTTATGCTGATTAATTATTTCATCGTTTCTTGTGTGTAGGGGAAGAGGATGAAGGAGAAAATTTAATACAGGAAGATGAAAACAATATATTGCCTGAGGAAAAGAAAGGAAAGGATAGGGGAGTGAAATGGGTGTCAGAGGACCAGGCAGATGAGGAGGAGGAAGACATATTTGAAGAGGAAGATAAAGTAGAAGAGGAGAAGGAAGACACAGAAAAAGTTGATATGGTAGAAGAGGAGGATGCAGCAGAAAATGGTGAAGACATGGAAGAGATACTTGAAGAGGAAGATATAGTAGAAGAGGAGAAGGAAGACACAGACAAAGATGATATGATAGAAGAGACGGAAGCAGCAGAAGACAGAGTAGATGAACAAGAGGCATTAGAAAAGGATATGGTTGGTACTTTTATTTAATAAATGTATGATAGAGAGGAAAGTACTTAGGGACTGGGAGAGAGCATACATTGTTCCTTTGTATAAAGACAAAGAGAACAAAAGAGAGTGTAAGAATTGTAGGGAAATTAGCCTGTTGAGTATACCTTGTAAGGTGTATGGTAGAGTTGTTATTGAAAGAATTAAGAGCAGGATCGCATATGAACAAGGCTTTAGGAAGGGTAGGGGATGTGTAGACCAAGTGTTTACATCGAAACATATAAGTGACCAGTATTTAGATAAGGGTAAAGAAGTTTTCATTGCATTTATAGATTTGGAAAAGGCATAATATATGGTGGAGAGGGAAACAATGTGGCAGATGTTGCAATAAATGTATGATAGAGAGGAAAGTACTTAGGGACTGGGAGAGAGCATACATTGTTCCTTTGTATAAAGACAAAGAGAACAAAAGAGAGTGTAAGAATTGTAGGGAAATTAGCCTGTTGAGTATACCTTGTAAAGTGTATGGTAGAGTTGTTATTGAAAGAATTAAGAGCAGGATCGCATATGAACAAGGCTTTAGGAAGGGTAGGGGATGTGTAGACCAAGTGTTTACATCGAAACATATAAGTGACCAGTATTTAGATAAGGGTTAAGAAGTTTTCATTGCATTTATAGATTTGGAAAAGGCATAATATATGGTGGAGAGGGAAACAATGTGGCAGATGTTGCAAGTCCATATGGAATAGGTGGTAGGTTACTGAAAGCAGTTTAGGTTTTTTTTTTTTTTTTTTTTTTTTTTTTAGGATAGTGAGGCTCAGGTTAGGGTATATAGAAGAGAGATTATTTTCCAGTAAAAGTAGGCCTTAGACAGGAATATGTGATGTCACCATTGTTGTTTAATATATTTATAAATGGGTTTTTAAGAGAACTGAATGCAGGGAGAAGTGTGGGATTGAAAGATAAAGAATCTAACACAGAGTAAGAGTTGTCACAGTTGCTTTTAGCTGATGACACTGTGCTTTTGGGAGATTCTGAAGAGAAGTTGCAAAGGTTGGTGGACGCATTTGGGAGGTAGTAAGAAGTACGTGGTACCCGGTTTGATGGTCCCAAACTCACCCTTTTATGTAAGTTTATTTTTTTAAATGCTTTGTAAGTGTAATTTTGGGGTCTAAGACTAGTTTTCAACATTTCTAAGGAGATAAATGTTGGTAATGGCACTTGAACAGCATTCTGGAATGAAAAAATATCGTAAACCGGGGTACCACTGTATATTGAAAGTGAACATTGGAAAGAGCAAGGCGATGAGGGTAACAAAAAATTTACATAATGAAATATCATTATCAGATTAAAGGGCAAGAGTATGGAGGTGAACGTGTTCAGATGTTGGTATGATAGAGGAGAGGGAAAAATGCAGGTGGTGTATTGAGGCATCTGTGGAGACAAAGAACATTATTTTTGGAAGTCAAAAGGAGAATGTATGCGAGTATAGTGACACCAACGCTGTTATGTAAGTGTGAAGCATTGTAGCAAGGACGCTAGAGGCAGTGGAAATATGTGGTGTGAATATTATGCAGAGAATTTGTAGCAGGTGCAGGGTTACTAAACGTATTACCTATTGGGCTGAAGAGGGGTTGGTGTGGAGGTTTAGACATGGAACAAAATAGGATGACTTGGAGGGCATATAAATCTGTAGTGGAGGGAGGGGGTAAAGGTGGTTGTGTGTTTCAGTGGCTTAGACATTCAGCAAGTGTGTGTATGCAAGTGGTTTTTACATTACATTCTGTTGGAGTGTGAACAAGGTAACATTTTTAAAGGGACGCGGGGAAACCAGCCAGACTTTCCTGGATGTGGGAGGCACAGTGGCTACACTTTGAAGGATGGGTGAGGATATTTGCAATTTTGAACTGTAGTATCACCACTCCTCTGGCAAGACAGTGTTGGAGTGAATGATGGCAAGTGTTTCTTAATTTTTGGGTTACCCTACCTTGGTGGGAGACAGCCAGTTTGTTTGAAAAAAAATGGAAGAGGAAAGCAATAATTCTGTTTTGTACCTTGTTAATTGCAGTATACAGCATTTAAAAGATTATTGTATTCTAGTCAGGAGAAATGCTAAACCTGTAGGGGTCATATAGCACCTGGGGAATGGGAGGTATTTAGGTTTGATCCAAGGGAAAAGGACAAGTCCAGTTTGTGATTAAAGAGCCGCTAACCAGGGAACAATTAGAGCTGCCTCGAGAGGTCTTAACTGATAGGCCATTGACAAGTTTTTACTGTAGTGTTTTTTCATCATGAGGTAAGAATTTTTTTACAATTATGTTTTCAATAAAGACAGCACATAAATTAATTTTCTCCCATTAATAACCATATTCTTGGCCCCCTCCTCTAATATATACTAACCTTGCTGAAGCTCCACCTTTGATACAGATACTCTATTTGACTTTTTAACAGAAGCTAACCTATTATGCAAGTTTTTACACTTACACTAATCCCCATCCTTACTTGCAACACTGACCCATCTGGATTTAGCACTTAAAATTATGCCGTCTTAGCTATACGAGGGAATCCACTCAAAGTGAAGATTCTAGATGAAAAAGTTATTGCAAATATAGATAAAATAAATCTCTAACTTCAGGCTGGAGCTATTAACAAAATGCACAATGGGGAAGAGAGTAGTCAAGATTCAGCTGCTACACATGAGAGAACTATTGCACAACACTCGCATAAGAAGCCCAAGCTGAGTCACAATGAGGTTAGTTAAATATTTCTGCTTACCAAGTTAATTAAGATTTGAGAATTACATATAAATTTCTAGAGCTGTAGAAGCACCTTTTCAAGGAAGAGAAATCCCTTAAAAAAAACTCCTAAAAAGACTACTATGTTTTTAAGGCAAGATGGGTGCTCACATTAGAGCATATACCTCTTATAATATGGGGAAGCACTAATCCCATAAGGGTCATACATTTTCAGTTACTACAGTATACTTGTGGGAAATTGCTAAGCTCATACAATGCCTGGTAAGAGGAGGTAATCAGGTTTGATATGTGTAAGGATAAAGAATAATATATTGTGTATCCCATACCTACCACCCACAGAATAGGTATGGGGTGCATAAAATAACTAACCTACACAGAGAAAAGGGATTGTCTTAATACTTGTAAAAGGTGCTTGATTGAAGGACCTTTCAGGTATAGTGCTTCCCTGTGAATATAGTAATATGCTGGTAATGAAACAACCCGTGCAGGCTTAATGCTTCCTCATATAATTGTGGGGAAGTGCTAAACTGTAGGGAGTATGCAGTGTCTGGGGAATGAGGTAGGTAATTGGTTTGATCTGAGGAAAGAAAGGATAGTTCTGATTTCTTGGAGCAAGTGCCCTTCAGCATGAAGGTTCATTTAGTCAGGTGGGATTTTCAGAGAATGGCAGCTAGAGAGCATTGAAGAATTTCAGTGATGTTAAGGTACCTCTCCCCACCCTTCCATACCTTGAAGATGTTATAGTACTATTATAACCAAAACCACCAGGCTCATACAGTGCTACAGGACACTTGATTCAAGAATTACCTACCTTTACCTTCCTCTGGATCATACTTTTAAGTTTAGTGCTTCATTTTTTTATAATAATAATCTGGATCATATATGAAAAGCCCCATGGAACCTGTCAGTTATGCATTTTTTTTTTTTTTTGTCCCAGTGCACTAGGAAATTTTTACTGTATCCCTTAGTACTAAAAACCTCTCCCTTCCAGGAGCCTGTTATTGGTCCCACTCTTGATGAAATGTTGGCAGATTTTGTAGATTGTGGCCCAGATGATTAAGTCAAAAAATAATATCAGTAAGGGATTAAAAAACTTTTTAAGAAATATTCATTTTATTTACCTAAATCATTTGTTATCCATGTATCTTGTACAAATTTCATACATCACTGCTCACTCCAGGATGCAACCACACACTTCAGCTGTCGTTGTCCAAATATAAAAATTCATCACTATTAAGGAAGAGCTGATTTACAAGTCTCTAGTGTAGAGAATATCAATAACTATGAAAATAATTTGTGGAGGGGGGGGGGGGGAGTTGATTCACCTATTGATAATAGTTTGTGTATAATAAATAAAAGTGTGGATATGTAATTACAAATTGCTTGATGTAAACATCAAACTTAATAACTAAAATATAATGAGTGGGTAGTTAAATTATATGTAAATGTATTTTTACAATATACACTTATGCATACATAACTTTCTATGTGCACACTAGTTATATAAAAAAGGTAGTTTAAAACTTTGATATAATGGCTCAAGATACAGTGGCAAGGTATTGTTTTGTGTGTATTACCAGTACTGCAGTGAATATTGTTTGCAATACAACAAATGCACACTAGTCTTTCCAAATTACACACACACACTTTTAACACTAATGCAACCAACCTAGTGCACTGGTAAGGTTGCTTTAGGATTTTCAAGCCAATGTTCATATCTGATGAAATAAGTGGTTCTGTCACAGCTTACTAACATACAAGCCTGTGTAAAAATAGTTTCTCAACTGTATTGTATTCTACCATTAAAGTAACTGGCAAGTGCTCAGCATTTGCACAATGTTCTGGTTTCAGAAAGTTATGCAATAAAATTCAATGTTGAAAATGTATGATTTAGGCAGATCATAATTTGCACAAAGCCAACTTAGGGTTAAATAATAATGGTTACTCACAATGTTGAGGGAAAAAAATGAAGCTCTACAGAAAGTCTACCAACCTTAAAACTTAAATAAATTTTGCTGAAAATATAGCTAGAGAAAGTAACCAGTAGTAAAGTTGGAGTTGCATTTTAGTCAATATGACTTGCCCAAATTATTTCCAGTTTTGTTCTAGTGCATTACACACTACTACTTTTGAAGTGGCACTTACAAAAAGGGGGGCTTATAAATAAATATATTTATATTTATACTGTATATGCTTATTTAATCAAGACTTAAAACTAAATTTTATATACAATACCTATTTACAATTGAGGAAACAACTTTGTTTTTATTAGTGTCCATCCTTATAGAAATCTAATGCATGTCTCAACTAAATTTGGCTTGGCATTTACAGAGACTCCACAATATACCTGTTTTTCTCAAGTATACTATACCAGTTTTTTATGCAAATGAAAAATTTACACTATACCTGCATACAATAGTCCCTTTTAAACATTAAACAGGCACAAAGTTATTCAATATGATCCATATTATGATGCTTTAAGTATATACTATACGTACATGCTTATGCATATACTTAACTCATCGTACACACTAATTGGAAATGGTGGTTTACTAGAGTTTGAGTCAAGATTATAAAATTAAAACGATTTAAGGTTTGCATAGATGTTCCTTGATTTGGCAAACACTCGATCAAGAGAAAGAGGAATGTTAAGGATTTATCACTACTAAAAGCTTCCTTACAAGATATAAACAAGGATATGGTTGGAAGGAGTACAACAGGCAAGGAAATTACACTAAAACTTGTGTGAAATGTGGCACTACTATTAGAAAAGTACAGTTTAAGTTAAAGCAAGTAACAGGTGAGTTGGAATAATCACTAAATTGAGTCAGTTGACCAGTAAATAGCATACTCTAATTTTTTTTATAAACTATTTGCCACCACCACCACGACTTACTTTTTCAAAAAGGAACATGTGCTTATAATGGTCAAGTGGTAGATTAGTTAGCTTGATCATCCTGAGAAGCATTATGATACAAAGTACAGTATGTGGTACAGTTTTTCTACCTTTTTATCTTGAAAATATAATTACACTAGACCAGCAAGTGGTCTATATTTTTGTAACCAACATAGTTTCTTAAATGACAATTACTTCACTTATAAGATGGCCAAACCAGCTTGCAAAATGTTTTGTATTTATTATACTGTGGCAGAAATATTTGGAGTACACAAGGTCACTCAAGGGTGACAAGATTTACATATACGTACGTATAGTATATTATACTGTATTAAGGGTCTCAAAAATACATACGTATAGTATATTATACTGTATTAAGGGTCTCAAAAGAAAATTGATAAAATCTTGGCACAAAATGAAATACGTATATGCATTGAAAGTTTCACCTCCATTTCCGGGACTGTTCTTAACTGGTGATGTACATAAGTAAAAGACATCCTTGTGCAATTAAGCTTTAAACCTAACAAATGAATCAATGTTTCCTGATTCAAAATTATGACCAAACCTTATAAAAAAAATAACTGGAGTATGCAAAATAAGTTTTAATTGGAAGAATATTACATAAAGCATGAACTATTAATTTATATAAATTGTGGTAATAATCTCAAGTTCTTGGTGCAATGCGGTCAAGAGCTATTTCTTCTCGTGGTTTGCATAATGGGCAATATACATAACAGAAGCATCATGGACACAATACATAGTGTAACATTTGATTGTTCAACTGTATATATGGATTTGTATTCAATATTTATCTTAAGAGCATTCACCCTCCTCCCCCTGCTATTTCACATCTTGTAATTACCTCTTTGGGATACTTTTTGTGTACTCTCTATCTTATTAGAAGTGATCGGAGAAAAACTTAATTTCTTACATAATGGTAGAGGCAAGTAAGCATGACACAAAAAGGATAAAAGTATTCAACCAAATAATGTTTGCAACTGACTCTTGACAGCCTACACATGATGCTGTAATTACATTTTACAAGTTGAATAAATTGTTTGGAAAAAAAATCACTTAAGGCCAAGCTCAAAATTTGCAATTGCTTAACACTTATTACCATAGTGTAAATGAGGTTCGAAGATTTTTTTTTTGTAGTTGGATGACAGCATTAGAAAACATGATTACATATATAAATTTTAATACTGTAACTGTCACATTTGATCAGATGACAAATTATAGCTGGTCAAAGATGGCTACTGGATAAAGTTTAACTAATCTCAGGAAATTACTGCAACCCTGAATCTCATCTAAAATTTAAGGCTTTCAATTACATTCCACTTGTAATCCCACCAAAGCTCATCATACCCATTTTTTTTAATCCATAACATTATTTGGCAAATTCCAAAGGAATCAAGATGAAAGTTGGTACTGCACAAAGCAATGGTGCTGAGTTATGAATCTTAAGGCCCTAACTAGGAGTGAGATTTAGCAATATATTTAAGTTACATTAATAGAGAGAGATGAACACGACCAAGAAATAAATGTGGTATTCTCTATGATAAAAGCTAGAAAAAGGCATTTATTGTTGAAAGAAGTTGAGGAATTAACTTCCTTAGTACTGTACCATATTATACACTTCCTATTATGACATGAATGTTATACATGCAAAAATGTGAATGAGTAAATTTTATGCCAGTTTGGTTTGCACAGCAACACAAACAATGCACTCAAATATGGCAAAAGTGTAACAACTGACAATTATGTTTATCTTTGACATGACAGGAAAACATTAAGACATTTTGTCATGTGGCTCAAAAGTACTTGATGCATTTATACATCAAACAATTAGACATGTCACACTAGTGGCAGATATGTTAAACAGTGGTACAAAACATACAGCAGCAGCTTGACAGGTGGAAGAAAGCTCGCATGTTCTTATTATTTATGAGTTTGGAAATTAGGAAAGTGGTGTTATGCTCTAACATGATGGGACTATCATTTGGCAATGATACGTTATTGTATGCTGCTATCGTAGGAAAATTGTAATGTGGCAAATTGTTTTAAATTTCTTTATATTTTTTTAAATACCTGTGGTACCTGGTGTTTGACTGACGTGTGACCTGCTTCTGGTGGACTACACTAGTGTTGAGCATAAGGCAGCCATAACAATACTGAAGAGAAGTGAAACTTAAACCATGAAAGTTTTGTCTTAAAGCTATAAATTGTCATAAATGGTCATGGAAGTGAGCCATAGGGGCATTTACCCTCAACACCCTCCAGGTATAGTGCACTGACCTTGGCAAAGAATTACTGTATATGTAAACAACTGTGTCAATACCTAACGAGTGATCCTCGTGATGTCCTACATAAAATATTTATTGCACAACTTTAAGATGTGGCCAAGATGGATGCAAATCTTATACTAACAATCATCATAAGTAGTATCTTTACATGCTTTGTACACTCCATTACCATCTATCAAGATTCTACAATTTGTGGACCTATAACTTCCTGTTATTGCTCTGAGGACATAGCAAATTATACGTGAATTATTAATTTTAGCTTTTATTATAAAACATGAGTAACAATAAAATACTCCAGTACTCAGACAAGCCAGTGATGTAAATAAAAAAAATTATTTATACAAAGTTTGCATAATGTCCATTCTTTGCTTTGTTTAATTCCACAAGATGAAACACAGAAATTTGTTGCAGATTTTTCCGGTACCATTCAAACAAGTCAAGATCTATTTACATGTCTACCAATGGCACTAATCATCAGTTCATAAGCATATATTTTCAATCACAAAATCCATAAAAAGCACACGCCACCGAACTGATCGAGTACACCCATTGGGAAAACTACAAAAACTATTCATGTAAAACTTATGAATTAAACTATTCAGATTTTATTCTCTCATTTCATGTGGTATCAAAATATTTCAGTAAACTGCATTACTCAAAAAGACTATTATTAAAATCTTAATTTAGATCAAATGTCTCACCCCTAACAAAATCAATTTTTTTTTTGTAAATAAAATGGCATAAATAACAAAAAAGGCACAATACCGTGACTGGAACAATACACACACAACCCGCACATATAAAAGGAGAGGAGCTTACGACGACGTTTCGGTCCGACTTGGACCATTTACAAAGTCACACTAACACGAAGGACAGGTGGAAGGGATTAAATACCCCTTCCACCTGTCCTTCTGTTAGTGTGACTTTGTAAATGGTCCAAGTCGACGAAACGTCGTCGTAAGCTCCTCTCCTTTTATATGTGCGGGTTGTGTGTGTAAAATGGCATATGTCAAGCCTCCAGAGTACTCTAACATATTGCAAAAATAATCTACACATTAACAATGTCAAGACATGGCATTACTACCTGTCTTTAAATATATGACATTACATATCAGGATTTTTTTTTTACAGAAAAACAAGAGAGAACTTTTGATAAGATTAACCTGAACGTACATCTTTCTTAAATAATTTAATTTGTGATGTTCAAGTATCGAGAGTAATGTGAACAGCAAATAATGATCGATGTACCTTTACAACAGCATCAGATGTAATTACGTACCGTACGTGGCAATTCCAGGCATGAACACTTAAGATATAGCATTTAATTACATTAATTGTAATGCAACATTGTAACCTAATTTATAATATAAACTTTAATTCAATTCAAGCGTACTTTAATTTGTTTTTTAACTACCGTATGTCTAAACATATAATGTTAACAAGACTTTTGCAAACTTATTAACCCTGAAACACAAAAAAGCATACATATGCTGTACTTTATATTTGATGTACCAATAAAAAATATTTGAGCAAATGGGCAATGCTTTTTCTGTTTTTTTACGTCACACTCATGATTAGTTTAAATCAACGGAAAACACATCTCAAATTACCACATAGAACTTGTGTCAGCAAGGGGGGAAAAAAAAATGGGGCAGGAATTAACCAATAAATTCAAGGTATTTCTGCTCTAGGGTTATCTAAATAAAATTTGCCATATAATGTAATGTATAAAATTTAAACCAACTAGGTTTTCTGAAAGGTATAGTATGTATGATCTTGTGCAACTTTGTAAAACATGAAGTCTGCAATTTAAATTTTGATGGGTTAATCAGACACGAATGAATGAGAATTATCATTATTTATGCAGTTGAGTCTTGCAATGTGATTTATTACACTATGAAATAGTATAAGCAATCCCTTGTTTAAGGAAACAGTAATGTTACAACCTATGAGATCATATCATGACTCAAAAGTTTTAGTATACTGTACATAACTGTGTAATCAAGTATTTGTACTCACCAATTTGTATTTATAGGAGTTGAGTCTTAACACATGACTTTCTCTTAAGCTTTGTCAAAAAGTATTACTGGTTTCTGTTCTCTTGAATCCTATATGGAGTTTGCCTCCATTGTTACCACATCTAGTTCACTCCCCTTTCCTACTACCAGGTTGTGATAGATATGTGGGGCAGCTGGGCACCTACAGCAACAACCTGGTTACCAGGCAAACACCAAATGAGCCTGGCCCAAGGCCAGGCTCCGTGAGTAGATGAACTCATCAAAGATAATGGTGATACCGATTATTATTATTATAATCAAATAGAAGCGCTAAACCACAGGGGTTATACAGCGCTGCAGGTTATGGTGATACCGAACATGTAAATCATATCATCCCTGTGACCTGTGATTTTATCTTCCATCCAAGTCCCCTTGCTCCTTTTCCTCTCATTTCCAACAGTCTGTCCACATCTGATTTATCAATTCCTCTAAAGAACTGCATATAAAAAATCATGTCTTCCCTAGTCCTCTTTTCCAGAGTTGTCAGGTTTGGTTTCTTTAACTACTTACTACTGTTCACTCGCCTCAGCTCTGCTTAACATGCTTTATGAAATGAGGGTTCCATCATGGTACTGTGAATTCTAAGACAGAGGCTTAATTACATTTTTCAGTGTCTTGAAAAGAAAAGATTCTTTACTATGGTTTCTGAAGTCTATTCCAAGATCCGTCATTCTCACCTAATGTTAAATTAATGCTTAGATAGAGAAAATAAATTACAATATTTAAATACTACTGTATTTCGGCATGGATGTGTCGGCAGCTAGGTTTTATTAAAGATGAAGTCACTGAGTAGACACAGAAGAAAAAGTAAGAGTGCTTAGGAATTTGTGGATAGTAGTTTGCTAATGGTTTGATGAAAAAAACAACTGCAGTATATCAGCAAATAATAGCACAAAAGCTTTTATGTATATGGATGTGGAGAATGGTATTTGAATATTGCAGCAAGGAAGAGGTTGGAGGCAGTAAAAAATGTGTCTGGGATCAATGTGTGGTGTGAATACAGTACGATGCAAAGAACAAAATGTTAAAATGAAAATGGCATAATTCAAAGAGCTGAATAAGGGTTGTGATGGTTTTGTAATGTAGAATGGGAGGAGCAAGAAAGATCAATATAAAATGTATAAATATGGGGTGGATGAAAGCTCTAAAGACAAAGAAAGAATAAAGGGAGAGCATGAAGATGGTTTCTAGATGTAGGAGCTTGATTATCCAGCAGGCACAAGAGATGAGATCGAGGCAACCAATATTAGGGATCTGGCATACTGTTGATGCACGAGCATGGTAATATCTAGGAAAGGATTCTTGAAAACTGGTTAGCCGGACTAGTTTTTTGAAGATGAGTATTTTGAATGATGGGTAGGGATTTTGTGATTTGGGGGATCATTTCACTGTGACATTCCTATACTTCAGGAAGAACATTTACGAAGCAAGTACAGTGGACCCTTGAAAATCATCCATAATTCTTTCCAGAATGCTGTTTGAGTGCCATTACCAAACGAATTTGTTACCATAAGGAAAAATTTAGATTAGCTTAGTCCGTTTCAGACCCCCAAAAATACAATTACAAAAGCACTTACAAAAATACACTTAAATAATTGTTCAAGTTGGGAGGTGGACGATTTTCAAGGGTCCACTGTAATAGGATTTTTTTTTTGTTAAGGGGTAGAGAACACCCTGCCTTGGTGGAAAATAACTGTTATAAGAAAAATCATTATTATTATTATTATTATAAATCAAAGAGCTAAACCCATAAGGGTCAGTTACGAGAAAGAGGTTTTGAATGAAGTGATCAAAATTCTGATAGAGAAACAAATATGTCATCCATCTGAAGAAATGCATGCTGAATTAAAGAGAAGGCAGGATATGACAGTTGAAGTGCTTGACCAACAACACTGTTGACATTTTCAGAATAATGATAAAACAGTAATAAAAATAAAAATCTACTAGCGTTTACTGCTAATGAAGATGTTCAATCTAATGAGCTTTTCGCTCTCTCGGAAAACACTCGTATCATTGGTGGTGGCGGTGGTTGTCAGGAAACAATAGTGTCTCCTGACACAGGTCTTATTATAACCCATTTGGTGGTTATGCATCTGCTGGTCTACCAGGGTTAGGCTTAACAGCCTACTTAAAGTACAAGGACCACTACATAGCAGTGAATCCTAAGAGAAGATACTGATACCCTTACAGGCATCATGGTGGTGGTTGTCAACAAGAAACTCAAATATTTTAGCTACAGAAAGTAGATGTTGAATCCCAGGTTATCCTTAAATACTATTTCAATTTTGCAATCAATATGGCAGTTTTTGCCATTTAAAAGCATTGTAAAATAAAAAGTATTATCATGTAATCCCAGAAATTATAACATTTTGCTACAAAACTCAAGTAACTAATTTTGCTTACTGTTCTCATGAAGGACAGGTACCTACTTAAGAAACCTAAACAGTAGTCCTGTAAAATGTTGTGTGCTTTCTCCAATAGTCAAATAGTAAGACATTTGAATAAAACACAAACTATGTACCTACTGTATTTACATAATATCACACAGCATAATGTGCCGCAATACTCTTCAAAATAAATTACCTCTTTCTTTAATTTTTTAAATTTTTGTACATACAGTAGCAAAAATACTAATACTTCGTGTCATTTAAAAGAACAAAATCTGTTCACAGCATGATGGTGTTTTTGCAAAGCAAGTCTAGATTCTGACAACTGCTCTGCAAAGACACACTACCATGCTTATCAGAGCTGCCAGTCAGACAAACAGCTTCAAACATCTGATGGCTTACAGTTTCAAAATCACTTCTATAATATACCAGATAAGAATACTGTCAATAACTTCACTATCACTTCATTCAGGATGGCAACAATACTGAAATAAGAACTAAATCTGAAGGAACTTGGCGATTCTGTGGAACTGTTGCAAATTACTTGGATAAGTAAACTGCTTTTCCAGGTAGCTGTCATGTTTTTCAGGCAAGTTTAGTCAAACAAGCCCTAATTTTTTTTTTTATAAATTGACTTTTGTGTTGAAAAATATACTTTCGTTAATTAACATGGTATGCAAAAATTATTTTGACCTACAACTTAAAATAACAAATTCTAACCTTGCTAAATTTAAAAAGGGGCCAGAAATAATGTAATATACAGTGGTACCCAGAGTTTCGTACAGCTCCCAACTTGAACAATTATTTAAGCGCTTTTGTAAGTATATTTTTGGGGTCTGAAACGGATTAATCTAATTTACATTATTCCTTATGGGAACAAATTCGTTTGGTAACGGCACTCGAACAGCCTTCTGGAACGAATTATGGCCGAAACTCGGGGTACCACTGTATTTTAATTCTACCTAACCAATCTTAGGTCAGTTTAATAATTTTTGCATCTTTTAGTGGAATTAGAAATAATAAATTTACACTGCTTGTTTGATAAAACAATCAATGTTTACATACCAAGATTGCAAACTATGCCTAAAAAAAACAACACAACCACATTAGTAATTATAAGTTGTTAGTATATACGCTTCAGTAACTGAGGGAAGTGAAGAGTTCAAGAACTATTTTTTTGGGGGAATATATATTTGTAATAATGTATAAAGGACAGTTAATATTTACTTTACAGCATGTAACTTAACATGTATAAATATAAATATTTAGTTCCAAAAAGTGGCCGCACACAAATTGCATGAATACTGTAGTAAACTTCTAAGTGAAACAAACATGATGATTGCCACTATTATTCTGAAAGTTGTCATTGGTTGCTACTCAAGGAAAAAAAACTTACTGAAAAACAAGTTACAATGACAGCTGGAACAGTTCACAGCCAGTCCACATTTTGGAAAAGAAACCTTAGACAACTTTTCCATCAACTTGGTAATAGTCAAGGACAAACTGATGCATCACCTTAGTTTCCCCTCTATAGAGAAATTGTAATATAGATACAATAGTTCTTTTTTTTTTTTAGCTATGTACATTATTTAACTTTGCATATTACTGTATTATACATGCTTGACAACTGCAAAAAACTATAACATAGGACACAAGGGGCAAGTTTTTGATGAGCATCTATACAAACCTTTACATTCATAAAAAAATTAATTGTGTGTTTCCATAAATATGATTAGAACACTGACATGCTTTCTTCTTTAGTATCATATGGGAGACCAAGAAGTTTAACAAGTTACACCATTTCAGTTTAAATGAAAGATTTCATAAAAAAATTTTTTTTTAAAGAATTCTGATACAAACACAATCTTCATAAGAAAAAAGATTTAATGTATAACTGGCAAAATGTAATTTAACACACACATAGCTGTTTCGGTGCGTAAAATTTGTCTGTGTGAATTTCGGATGGTGCACACTTCATAACTACTGACAACGTTACTCTGGGACCGTGTACTTCGTGCTTGAGAATGCATTCGTGTTTTTGTGGGGCTACCTCTAATGCCAGATTTAAGTAAGATGGGCAAGGAAGGTTT
This sequence comes from Cherax destructor, assembly GCA_009830355.1. Lineage (NCBI taxonomy): Eukaryota > Metazoa > Arthropoda > Malacostraca > Decapoda > Parastacidae > Cherax > Cherax destructor. The sequence goes on from WNWK01005363.1 coordinate 14,959, forward strand.
TACTAAAGCTGTTTGTAAAGTACTTCGGGTGGTTCTGTAGTCTCTCTCTCCAGCAAGTCTCTTGATACTTTCCAGATGTGAATGCCTCCGAAAGTGTGAACTAGATTTCAATAAACATCTTCCAATTCTTTTGAGTTCTTTGCATTCATCACTCAAAAGACCAGAAAGTTCCCGATTCATTTTCACTAATTTTTCTTGCGTTTTCCCCCCTCTCGTATCTGAATTCTGAACTTTTTCACTTCTGTGTCGATTTGGAGACTTTGTTTTTGAGTGGTATAAAGGAGGATCATCTTCATCTGAACTGGTATTCAGATATTTAACATCTTCTAAACCAACAAAATCAGAAGGATGGAAGCCTGTTCCACGAAGTTCTTTATACTCATCTTTTCCTAGATTGGTTAATTCTCTATGCAAAGATTTAAACCTTCTGGGCTTTGTACTTTGAGCCTTTGGTTGAGCAGGTGATTCAGACACTTCAACCTTTTCAGTTTTGTTAGATAAACTATTTGCTGCAGAATTTTTTTCAGCAGTGCTCAGAACTAATGGCACATTGTCATATTTGTTTGAACACTTATCTATTTGCGATTCTTCAGGGGCTGGAATTTGAGCTTGTAAAGCACCACACTCCTCTGCCGTCTCACCCATAAACTCAGGCCTTACATCTGACTGGGACAAGGCTGAAACTTCCACACCATCTCTAACTTTACCTTCTACAGTTTCACACTGGGTATTTTTTAATAATACTTTCTTTATTTCTGGTTTAACAAATTTCGAGGGATGCAAACCCATGCAGCTAATTTCCTCACTACCTTGGGCAAGTGATTGCAACTCTTTTACAAACACTGGACTCCCATAGTTAATTTTAAATTTCTCAATACATTTCTCCAGTTTTGTACGATGTTTCTTTAACGGCCTCACTGTCATCAGAGCAGGAGTAATGTTCTTAACTGGGTGAAATCCTTTATGCTGCATCTCCTTCCATTCATCGTGGGCTAGATTTAAAAGTTCTGTGGTACTTATATTATAACTTAATTTGTTTTCCATACTTGGCACATTATCTATACCTCTTGCTGTGTCACTATTTTTGTTACCTATTTCAACTTGGTCTCTGACAGGCGGTTCACTGTGTACTATGCTTTTTGTAACCTTATTAGAGGTATCAACTAGCCGATTTTGATTATTTTTATCTAAATGTCCATTTTCACGAAATGCATTTTCTATTATAGTTTCTCTGTACTCCTTAGTGTTTTCAGAATACAAGCCAAAACTTCCTTGTCTAGAAACAACATTCTTTGGTGAATTCTCAAATGAATTTTCATCAAAAGTCAAATACGAGGAAGAATTCCCGTTTTCATCTGTGCAAGGTATATAATCCCTTGGTATCACTGAAGGACCCAAGTGATATGAATTAGAAGTGCCAATTATTTTAGATTCTGTAATAGCTCTAAAATTACAGTTATCTGTGGAAAGTAATGGTGACATAGTTACATTTTCACACTTATTTGTAGGATTTAGATCTTGCCAGTAATTTAAATTGCTGTTTTTTCTTCGGGCTTTGTTAGGAATAAATCTTTCTAACGATCTTCTAGTTAGTCTAGTATCCTGCAGATTTAAGTGTCTCAATTCTCCCAACCCCATACACCTAAGTTCCCGGCACTCATCCCCAAGAAGTTTGAGGACTTCCGTACTTCGACGCTTTTCCTTACGTGAATGTTCACTGTGTGAAACTTCTACACTTTGTTTTGCAGTATTTTCTTCTTGAAAAGATTTTCCTACACTTGACATTCCACTGTGACACCTACATGACACATTCTCACTTAGAGTCAAACTGCCCATATACTTATGCCTTACATCACTACTTCCATCAATTCCTACTAAAGATTTGAAGAAGTCCACACCCTTATTAACAGTATTCACAATACTACCAATAATTCCATCACCTGGAGCCTCCACTGCAGTACGGTGTTTATCTTGTGTATCCGTTGCTGATAATGGAGTAACAGGCTCCGTGGTGTTATACTCAGTGTTGCTACATTTTGCAGGTGGAATACTGTACGAGATATCTTCATCTACATTAAAAGGAGACTTAAAACTAATGTCTTTATCTATTATAAACATGTCAGATAATTTATGGGAATATTTTCTGCTTCCAAAGGCACCATTCTTATTCAATACCTTAAGAAGAGTAGCTTCAGTTAAAGGTGATAAGTGAGCACTGTTCAACTCCTCTGGAGTGGCAGGAATAATCTCTTCAGGGATTACAGTTATCTGGTTGTCTTCAACATTAGACACAAAGCCTTTTGAGAGTGCAGACGTGTCTGTAACTTCCCTCTCTGTAGACATCTTCACCCCTTTATTAGATACATCTAAAATTATCATCTTTCCACCACCACATGGAGGTTCTTTACTTTTTCGCTTACGGCTATTGCCCTTTGTTTCTGGGCCTTGGGTGACTGGTGGTGGAACTGTAGCATTAGGTAGGAACAAAACACGTGGGACGGGTGAATTTCTATACTGGGCGGGACGTTCGGCGGCTCGCCATTGGTCGCCAAGTCCCCTACGCGTCCGGCTCCACAGTGGGACTTCTGTTTTGACGACCAATGGCTACTCCCATTTTTTGACAAGGAATAATCAGAGGAATCTGGCACTTTAGCACCAGTATGGGGATAACAGGCAAGACCATCCAGCTGCTGTGGGGCATTGTCTGCTTCACTTTGGCCACGAGCCCGAACGTCATCATCGTCACTGGAGAGATCAATTATTTCAATAGAGTTTGTAGCATTGTGTGTTAAATTTGAGAGAGAAATGCTGGTATTGTCGATTGACACTGTACTACTATCCCTCTCTGATATGTGAGGCACTAAATGGGAATAAATGTTTTGACTGCCCTTTGGCATTTTTTCAATTTGGATGGGTGTATGGTGTCTATTTTGTCCTTGATAATCTGAAGATATATACCTAACTCCACTAGGAATTTTTACACCTGTTCTCAAATCACTACGACTTCCTTCACTAACTTTCAGTTCCTGAACATTTGACTGAGGATCACAAATACCATATTTTTTCCTTGATAGTGGCTTCAATATATCACTGTTTACTTTACTATTGCTTGAATTATGCATAATAGGGGAATTTAGTGGAATCAGAGATATGTCTGCAGAAGAGGAAGAACTCAGCTTCAAAGCAAAGCCTGTTCCATCAACAGGATATGATGATGTCTGCCCTAATTCGTTCTTACTGAGCTGACTCAAGTGAGATTGCTGGGCAAAAGCAGACTGCAAAAGTTGTGATGCGAAATGCTGGTTTCCTGGAGAAGATACTGGAATAAATTTTAGTGAACTTTGTTGAATTGCAGCACTTGCATTTAGTTCACTTAAGTCTAAATCAGGATTATACTTTGAAGAAAGCCTGTTGTGAAGAATTCCTCCAGAGTGTAATATTCCACTTCCACCAGGAGCACACACATCATCAGTAATTTGTGGTAAACCACAGAGCCACTGCACAGTACCAGCAACTCTGCCAGATGATGATGCTTCAGGAGTGAACAGGTCTTCACCTGTGCCCAACTGTATATTTTTATTACTCCAGGATGCTGCTCCAGAAGAAATGAAATTACTGTTAGGCAGCAGAGTCTGATATTCATCATAGACCCATTTGTTGTCTGCTTGACACTCTTCAGTTAGATCAATACATGGGGCTGTTGGTCCTCCCAATCGCATAATTCTATCCACCAGCCTTTTCTGTAGTCGCTTCAATTTAATCTTCAATGGCCGGCACAGTCTCAGCAATCGTCTGCTTCTCCAATTCAAGCCTGAAAAAAATATAAAAAATGAAGAGATAAAGAAAATACTAAAACACATTGGAGGACAGTAATACTCCAGTGATAAGTGTTGCCTCTACGCTGACACCCTTACCCGTGACAATGTTACCGCTTACACTGATACCTACCTACCTGGTGATGCTTCTGGAAATCATCGGTTTCTTGGCCCAGTCTCAGACCAGGCTTCTTGGTTGACGTCCTGGTCAGTCAGGCTGCTGGCACTTGCGCCACACAGTCCAACGAAGGCACCACAGCCCAGCTGATCAGGAACAGCTTAGAGAAACTTGTCTGTTAGTAATTCCTCTTATATTTGAAGGAAGGGTGCTGAGGAGCATTGGCCCCTTCAAGCTTAATGAGTTATCTCTAAATGTACTGTACATCACTCCTGCATTTCATTGGGGCCATTGTGCACAGTCTACCATGCCTCCTGCTATCATAAAGGAGTATTTCTGTTTGCAGATTTAGAACCAGTCCCTATTAGTATTTTCCAGGTTATGTAATCAGCTTGGTCAGTCAAGAAAACATTGAAATCCAGTACCTGGGACCATTATGTTTCCCAGTGACACTATTATTGCTAGAAGTAATATATTGCCCCTGCAGCCCAGTCCTCCTAAGCTGGAAAGCAAATATTAAGAGAAATAATAGCTATTAAGAAATACACAGGAAAATAAAGGTAAGTGTATACTGAATGTGATTAGAAATATGTGGAATTTATCTGTCATCTTATATGTTCATGAGATAGAAAGAAAAGACCAGTAATTGTGAGAGAGAAGTTTGGTTCCACATTTATATGAAATGATGGTAGTACAACCTCCCTGGATAACAGCTGCGATAAAACCAGTAAAAGCATCAAAAGTGAGGGGACTTAAAAGTATTAGAGAAGACTATGTATATATGCAAACAAGTCAGGTTTGGGACCTGAAAACAAAAAAAATGGAACACTACAGCAACTACACAAGCCAACGAAGACGCAAAAGACCTTGCAAGACAATTATAAAGGCATTAGTTTTAAAACGTATTGGTCAATGATGTTTCTTAACACTCGTCAAATTTTAAAAGAAAGACATTAAGGAAAGGCTCGATATTCTTGTTTAAAGTAGTCAAACTTGGAATATTTCAAAGTAGGGCTGGGACGATGCTTTTTTTTTTTTTTGCCGTTACTGATACTCAATTTTAGGTGATACCAATACAATAAAAAATTTGCAGATACCCACTGATACTGGTGCAGATACCATAAAAATTAGCTGATACCCAGTTCTAGGCTAATAGTGATACTATCAATATTGGCCAAAACCTGATACTGATACTTGAGCACACTCCTAAAAGATTACCTTATCAATCTATCTCTGTTGCATGTTATCCCACATCAACAGTTCAACATCACTGAAATTTATTCCACAAGAAACTGGCCTGATATCATTATAATACTCACAATACAGACACAAACTACTACCACATATCCTTCATTGCCATGACACCTAATTAGGCATGAAAATGTACTATATTAGAAGAAACTGAAAAAACTACAATTGTGTATGACAATACTTTTGGGCAGTCGAAAATGACACGGTGTCTATTAATAAACTACAGCTGCTTCATAAAGTTCAGGATGTAAAATTCAGACATAATTGGTCAAAGAATGGAAGGTAACACACCTACAAATATTAATATCAGATGGCTTAAACGTCAACGATAACAAAAACACAAACATAGTCAAGGCCAAGACAATGATTGGGGCAAATTTTGAGATCTTTTAAATGCAGCTAGCCACACCAATGATTGTAATCTTCAAGATACTGTGTTTTCTCATACAATATTGTTCTGGGCTTGCATATTCCTTTAAGGCAGGGAAGGCATTCAAGATATACAATATAAATAATTTACTGCTTTCACAGTCTTGGACTGCCTCAAAGAATTCAGGATGTACTCTAAAACAGAGAAATATCTCATAATTTCACATGGAAAATACTTAAAGGCTAGGTACCTAATCTGCATACTAAAAAAAATAAATAAATAAACCCAATGAAAAGTAGAAGTGCCATAAGCACAATTAGAAAACATTATCATCGAAAATCCTCAACTTCACCCTTCTACCAGCAGACATAGTACGTATATATATAATTCATTTATATTTGATAACTGGCACATATGCAGGAGTCTTCAAGAGGAAACTTACTTGACAAGTTTCTGCAGGAGGTGCCTGATCAGTTGGGCTGTAAATGGGTACATAGGCCCTGCAGGCTGAAGTTGGCAACAACCTACCCAGTCAGGTAGGCACCAAGGAAGTCTGGCCATAGGCCCAAGTGCAGGAGTAGAACTCGTAAAACCATCAAAGACATGGGAAACTCATCATGTGCATTTGAGAAAATTGTTTTCTAAATTTGCCATTTGTGTGCAATGCTAAAGAAAAAAATAGCAACTCATTATAAAGTCTTACCTGTAGGTGGACCCAGGAACTGTAGCCTCAGCAGCCCAGTCAGTGACCAGGCCTCCCAGTTGACACTGATCAGTCAGGCAGGTAGTGCTTGCTGCATGCAGTCCAATGCATGCACCACAGCCCAGCTGATCAGCAATTTCTTTCAGAAACTTAACAAACTTCCTTTTGAAGACAGATGCAAATTATGATGTACTGTATCTTTTTACCTGCTGCACTTCAGAGTACAATTTAAAGGGTTCTTTGTAATCCAGTAATTTAGCTGTTTGAATTTATATAGGCAGTGAAATTTCTGTATGTTCTTCAGCTCTTTCACTTCCTTAAATGGGGCTATTAGAGTGTAGCAGTAGTCCAGTCTAAAGAATAGAAGTGTTACAGTGATGATGTGTCGGTCTATATCAAATAGGAGAACAAAACAAAAAAAAAAGGAGAATTGAGTTTAGTTATGTGCTTTAAAGAACTTCAATGTGGAGGCCTATTTCCTTTATTATTCTCTAAGTTCAACTTCTTAGAAAACTGAAGGGACACAGTTGAAGGACTAACACTGTTTTCGTCAAAGATCCTCGAGGCATTTGCATAGAGAAAAAAGGTCAACACATCATTGGCTTTCACAAGGCCAAAAGCAGATTTTCTCCTGTTTGAAGATGGATGTTCATTTAGACACCCTCTTCCAAGATGGTAGTCTAGCCAACATTAAGATGTAATCTAGTGTATCAGTCCTTGTTTGTGATGGCCTTCAGTTGAACAAGAAAATACTGCTCTGCAGATGCAGACCAGCTTGACCTGAACACCATGCATTCCATACCTCATCTAAAATACTACAAACAACTACTGGTAGCAACATGTGTATTAACACTGCTAGCAACATGTGTATCACAATACTACTTTCACTACCAATGCTTTCAAATGTGTCATGTCTTAGCTTCTGTACTTAAGATGTTACTGTCCAGAGATATGTCTATCTGATGCTCATCCCCAATTCCCAAGTTCAGTCTTCCCTCCCTCTTTGGTAAATTGGTGTTATACACAAAAGATGCCGCCTTACCAACTGCTGTACTGGTCGACATACTTTCCCAAATCTTCTCATTTTTGTTCTGTTTTATGTACCGCACAGTGTTGGTAATAAGTACTCTAGGTCTGTACAGAGGTCCATATGTGGACCTCTGGCCATCAGTGTCACATGACTTTTCTTAAATCAGCTGGGCTAGGCCGCCCAGCACCAGTCTAGATCAGGGCAGGCATAGAGGGCAGACGTGAGGATGATACATATTGTACCATAATGTGTCAA
>WNWK01005363.1:27500-29072 GCA_009830355.1 Cherax destructor
TCCAGAACTCAAGTCCGGCCTGCCGGTTTCCCTGAATCCCTTCATAAATGTTACTTTGCTCACACTCCAACAGCACGGCAAGTATTAAAACCATATGCCTCCATTCACTCCTATCAAATACGCTCACACATGCTTGCTGGAAGTCCAAGCCCTCGCACACAAAACTTCCTTTACCCCCTCCCTCCACCCTTTCCTAGGCCGACCCCTACCCCGCCTTCCCTCCACTACAGATTTATACACTCGAAGTCACTCTGTCTCGCTCCATTCTCTCTACATGTCCAAACCACCTCAACAACCCCTCCTCAGCTCCTGGACAATCGTTTTGGTAATCCCGCACCTCCTCCTAATTTCCAAACTCCGAATTCTCTGCATTATATTCACACCACACATTGACCTCAGACATGACATTTCCACTGCCTCCAGCCTTCTCCTCGTTGCAACATTCATCACCCATGCTTCACACCCATATAAGAGCGTTGGTATAACTATACTCTCATACATTCCCTCTTACTTCCATGGACAAGGTTCTTTGTCTCCACAGACTCCGAAGTGCTCCACTCACCCTTTCCCCTCATCAATTCTATGATTCACCTCATCCTTCATAGACCCATCCGCCGACATGTCCACTCCCAAATATCTGAATACATTCACCTCCTCCATACTCTCTCCTCCAATCTGATATCCAATCTTTCGTCACCTATTCTTTTTGTTATCATCACCTTACTCTTTCCTATATTCACTTTCAATTTTCTTCTTTTACAACCCTACCAAATTCATCCACCAACCTCTGCAACTTCTCTTCAGAATCTCCCAAAAGCACAGTGTCATCAGCAAAAAGCAACTGTGACAACTCCCACTTTGTATTTGTTCTTTATCTTTTAGCCCAACACCTCTGCCAAGACCTCGCATTCACTTCTCTTACAACCCCATCTATAAATATATTGAACAACCACGGTGACATCACACATCCTTGTCTAAGGCCCACATACATATATATATATATATAATTTTTTATTTTTACTATTTTGGTCTTTTAAGGCTACTTACAAGGAATGCTTGTAATATTGCAATTGTTTCAGAGTATAATACTCCTCAAAATATGGAATTAAGTCATATTGTTTGACTTACTTGGCAATCTGGGGAAAATACTTTGTGACTGAATTCCACTGCTAGTATCATGAAATTGTAATAAATTTGGGATAAGTCATCTTTGTGCCACGCACAGCCTGTTTGTTGGTGGGAAGCTGAGAGGAACAACAGCCCTAATTTCACTGCTTATTTTTGCCCGTGAGGCATACTTAAAGTCAAGAAAACAGTCATACCTAAGTAGTTAACCCCCAAAAATCGGTGGGCCCTGGGGGCTTTTTTTTTTTTTTTAAATATACGAATAGACTGAAGAAGGCTCAAAGAGTTGACCAGAGGTCAAAAAAGTTCAGGTGTCCTCTGAAGGTACAAAAAAATTTTTGCATACCAGATGTCAGACAACATTTGTGTACTAGTATGTCGGTCAACATTTGTGTACTAGTACATCAGACACAGACAGCATTTCGTACTAGTACGTCAGACACAGAC
>WNWK01005363.1:29172-122302 GCA_009830355.1 Cherax destructor
CCTACATATGAAAGAATGGGTCAGTGTGCGCAGTATAAAAAATCCTGCAGCACACACTGCATAATGAGAAAAAAACTCCGACCGTATTTTTTGTTTAAAACTGACTTTGCAGTCTATTTTCGTATGGTATTTATTGATGTACAGTGGTACTCGAGTTACGATGGTCCCCAAAATCGCCCTTTTATGTAAGTTTATTTTTTAAATGCTTTTGTAAGTATATTTTTGGGGGTGTAAAAGGACTAGTCTATTTTACATTATTCCTTATGGGGATAAATTCGTTTGGTAATGGCACTTGAACAGCATTCTCGAACGAAAAATATCGTAATCTCGAGGTACCACTGTATTCTCGTTTTCTTGGTCTCATTTTATAGAATGGAAGATATACTACAGAAATAGAGATGATTTTGATTGGTTTTAGATGACAAGTACCTTGAAATTGAGCTCAAATTAGCGAAAATGTTCGATTTTTGCCGATGTTCAAGAGTAAACAAATCACACCACGCGTCCAATACACGTCAACTGGTGAGTCTAATATTCTTTCACAAGTGCTGTGATATTATTTATACCGTTTTTACAATGATGCAGTTGTATACATAACAGTAAATCTTCTAATTTTTTTTTAAGAATAAAAATTCAAAATGGAAAGCAAAAGTAATGTAAAAGGGGCCTGGAGACATGACTAATGAACAGAAAAGATGTTATTTTAGTGCCAGGAATGTCTGCCTTGTTTATTCTAGACCCCATTTTGAAATTGGCATCATTTGAAATTTGTGTGAAATTGGCCAAATTGCAAATTTCTGACCACTTTTGGGTTGAAATTGGTAAATGGGCAGTTTCTTGTACTCAGTCGATAGAAGAAACAGAGCTCTAGCGAAATAGCTATGATTTTAGTAGACTGGGATATTGGAATTGGCCTTAAATAGGGCTCAAAATGGGCGAAATCACCGATGCATAAACATCCTCGAGACTGGTAACTTGCGAGAGCATAATTCCATAAGTTTTCAATCAAATTTCATACTTTTGGTGTCGTTATGATCAGAAAAGACATCTTTCATAAGAAAAAAAATTACCAAACATTTTCCACCTGAGAAATTTGGGAGAGGCCTGACCCTCAAAGGGTTAATGAAACAGTTTTCAGCTGTAGTGAAGCACGTTTGGAAAGACAGTGATGGAGTTAATGATGATAAAGTTTTTCTTGTCAGGCCACCCTCCCTTTGGTAGGAAATGGCCTGATGAGTTAAAAAAAGTTTTAGTTTAACTTTGGATGATAAAAAAGGGTAAGATAATATCCCTTTCTCTCTATCTCTTTCTTTCTTGTCGTCTTCGTCTTCCTTCGTCTTCTTCGTCTTCTTCTTCTCCTTCTCTTCTTCTCCTCCTCCTTTCTTCTCTTTCTTCTCTCTCTTTCTTCTCTCTTCTCTTCTCCTCTTTCTTCTCCTCTTTCTTCTCCTCTCTTTCTCTTCTTCTCCTTCTCTTTCTTCTCCTTCTCTTTCTTCTTCTTCTTTCTTCTCTCCTCTTTCTTCTTCTTCTTTCTTCTCCTCTCTTTCTTCTCTTCTTCTCTTTCTTCTCTCTCTCTTTCTTCCTCTCTTTCTTCTTTTCTTCTCTTCTCTTTCCTTCCCCTTCTCTTTCTTCTTCTCTTTCTTCTCCTTCTCTTTCTTCTTCTCTTTCTTCTCCTTCTCTTTCTCCTTCTCTTTCTTCTTCTCTTTCTTCTCCTTCTCTTTCTCTTCTCTTTCTTCTCCTTCTCTTTCTTCTCTTTCTTCTCCTTCTCTTTCTTCTCTTTCTTCTCCTTCTCTTTCTTCTCTTTCTTCTTCTCTTTCTTCTTCTCTTTCTTCTCTTTCTTCTCCTTCTTATAATAATAATAATAATAATAATAATAATAATAATATAATATTTTTATTTCGATGCAAGTTACAAGTGTACATTGTTATTGGTAGTTACAATTATAAAACTGTAATGCAAGGAGAGCCACTGGCATGCCATGGCATTAGGGGCAGCTTATTCTAAAGACTTATTCACTAAGTACTTAATGCTAGAGAAATTGGTTGAGTTTATTCTATATTTTTTTATTAACACATCGGCCGATTCCCACCAAGGCAGGGTGGCCCGAAAAAGAAAAACTTTCATCATCATTCACTCCATCACTGTCTTGCCAGAAGGGTGCTTTACACTACAGTTATAAAACTGCAACATTTACACCCCTCCTTCAGAGTGCCGGCACTGTACTTCCCATCTCCAGAACTCAAGTCCGGCCTGCCGGTTTCCCTGAATCCCTTCATAAATGTTACTTTGCTCACACTCCAACAGCACGTCAAGTATTAAAAACCATATGCCTCCATTCACTCCTATCAAATACGCTCACACATGCTTGCTGGAAATCCAAGCCCTCGCACACAAAACTTCCTTTACCCCTCCCTCCAACCTTTCCTAGGCCGACCCCTACCCCGCCTTCCTCCACTACAGATTTATACACTCGAAGTCACTCTGTCTCGTTCCATTCTCTCTACATGTCCAAACCACCTCAACAACCCCTCCTCAGCTCTCTGGACAATCGTTTTGGTAATCCCGCACCTCCTCCTAATTTCCAAACTCCGAATTCTCTGCATTATATTCACACCACACATTGACCTCAGACATGACATCTCCACTGCCTCCAGCCTTCTCCTCGTTGCAACATTCATCACCCATGCTTCACACCCATATAAGAGCGTTGGTATAACTATACTCTCATACATTCCTCTTTACTTCCATGGACAAGGTTCTTTGTCTCCACAGACTCCGAAGTGCTCCACTCACCCTTTTCCCTCATCAATTCTATGATTCACCTCATCCTTCATAGACCCATCCGCCGACATGTCCACTCCCAAATATCTGAATACATTCACCTCCTCCATACTCTCTCCTCCAATCTGATATCCAATCTTTCGTCACCTATTCTTTTGTTATCCTCATCACCTTACTCTTTCCTATATTCACTTTCAATTTTCTTCTTTTACACACCCTACCAAATTCATCCACCAACCTCTGCAGCTTCTCTTCAGAATCTCCCAAAAGCACAGTGTCATCAGCAAAAGCAACTGTGACAACTCCCACTTTGTATTTGCTTCTTTATCTTTTAGCCCAACACCTCTTGCCAAGACCCTCGCATTCACTTCTCTTACAACCCCATCTATAAATATATTGAACAACCACGGTGACATCACACATCCTTGTCTAAGGCCCACTTTTACTGGGAAATAGTCCCCTTCCCTCCTACACACTCTAACCTGAGCCTCACTATCCTCATAAAAACTCTTCACTGCTTTCAGTAACCTTCCTCCTATTCCATACACCTGCAACATCTGCCACATTGCCCCCCTATCTACCCTATCATACGCCTTTTCCAAATCCATAAATGCCACAAAAACATCTTTACCCTTATCCAAATACTGTTCACCTATATGTTTCACTGTAAACACTTGGTCTACACACCCCCTACCTTTCCTAAAGCCCCCTTGTTCATCTGCTATCCTGCTTTCTGTTTTACTCTTAATTCTTTCAATAATAACTCTACCATACACTTTACCAGGTACACTCAACAGACTTATTCCCCTATAATTTTTGCACTCTCTTTTGTCCCCTTTGCCTTTATACAAAGGAACAATACACGCTCTCTGCCAATCCCTAGGTACCTTACCCTCTTCCATACATTTATTAAATAATAGCACCAACCACTCCAAAATTATATCCCCACCTGCTTTTAACATTTCTATCTTTATCCCATCAATCCCAGCTGCCTTACCCCTTTCATTCTACCCACTGCCTCACGAACTTCCCTACACCCACAACTGGCTCTTCCACACTCCTACAAGATGTTATTCCTCCTTGCCCTACACACGAAATCACATCTTCCCTGTCTTCATCAACATTTAACAAATCCTCAAAATATTCTCTCCATCTTCCCGATACCTCTAACTCTCCATTTAATAACTCTCCTCTCCTATTTTTAACTGTCAAATCCATTTGTTCTCTAGGCTTCCTCAACTTATTAATCTCATTCCAAAACTTTTTCTTATTTTCAACAAAATTTGCTGATAACATCTCACCCACTCTCTCATCTGTTCTCTTTTTACATTGCTTCACCACTCTTTTAACCTCTCTTTTTCTCTCCATATACTCTTCCCTCCTTGCATCACTTCTAGTTATGTATTATTTCAAATTACAATATGATTATACATACTATTAAAAGACAATACTATAGAGAAATTGGTTGAGTTTAATCTAGTTGTATATTTTATTTCAAGTTACAATATGTTGATGCTATACTAGTATAATAACAATACTAGAAAAAATTATTGAATTTCTTCTAGTTATATAATTTATCTCAAATTAACAAAATGATGATACTATACTATTTTAAATGACAATATGATGATATGAAATTGCAACAAGTGTTAAGGAGGATGACAATATAAAACTGAGATTATCTTAAGTAAAATAACATTGGGTTTGAAAGTTTGTTACAGTATGAGTATTTAGTATAGGGTGAGTAGGTGATTTTTGAGAAGAGTCTTGAATTGATTTTCCGACAAGGTTAACTTAATATTTACTGGTAATGAATTCCAGATTCTGGGGCCCTTTATGTGCATAGAATTTTTACATTGGTTAGTATGGACTCGGGGTATGTCAAATAGTGATTGTCTTGTGTCATGGTCGTGGGACCTATTAAAGTTGTTGAGGAGAATTTTGAGCGGAGGGTTGATATTAGCATGTAGAGTTTTATGTATGTAGAAGGCACATGAATAGGTATGAATATTTTTTACGTTGAGTAGTTTCAATGTTTTGAATATAGGTGGAGTATGCTGTTTAGAGTGGGAATTTGTTATCATCCTGACTGCAGCCTTTTGCTGGGTTATGAGTGGTCCAATGTGATTTAATGTTGTTGATCCCCATGCACAGATTCCATAGGTGAGATAAGGGTAGATAACCCCTTTCGGGGTTATGGTCGTACAAGTACGTTTTACGCACTGTGGTTATTGACGTACTAGTACGCCTAAATTCTAGCGCCCTCAAATCAAGCAGAAACAGGCTGTTAGGCCTAGATGTGATAGAATGGGTCTGTGCGGTCAGTGTGCGCAGTATAAAAAAATTCCTGCACCACACAGTGCATAATGAGGAAAAAAAACTCTGACCGTGTTTTTGGTTTAAAACAGCGACTTTGCAGTCTATTTTCGTATGGTATTTATTGTTGTATTCTCGTTTTCTTGGTCTCATTTGATAGAATGGAAGATATATTACAGAAATGGAGATGATTTTGATTGTTTTGACAATAACAAGTACAGTGGTACCCCGACTTACGATGGTCCCCAAACACACCCTTTTATGTAAGTTAATTTTTTTAAATGCTTTTGTAAGTGTAATTTTGGGGGTCTAAAAGGACTAGTCTATTTTACATCATTTCTTATGGAGATAAATTCGTTTGGTAATGGCACTTGAACAGCATTCTGGAATGAAAAAATATCGTAAGTCGGGGTACCACTGTACCTTGAAATTGAGAGACCCCTTGGACCCCCAAAGAGTTAAAGATAGATTTACATGTACAAATGAATGAACTGAATGTGGCACTTACCTTTATTGAAGATTGATGTTGCTGGATGGAAGAGAGGGAGGAGGGGAGAGGGAAGAGACCCTATTTTTTGGAAGGGGAATCCCCCTCCATAAGGACTCTAGGTACCAAGTCCTCATCTGGGGTCACTTCCCTTCTTTGTCTTTTAATCCCACTAGGACCAGCTTGAGAGTCACTGCACACCTGTGGCACTAAATATCTGTCCAGAGAGCTCTGTGTCTGGCGGCTCTTTATAATGTCCCTAAAATGGGACATGGCATTGTCATTGTAAAAGTAGCCAGCACGGATTGCAACATCTTTCTCAGGGTGATGTTCCTCCACAAATGAATGCACCCTACTCCACATTGCACAAATCTCCTTAATCTCTGAAGAAGGCACCTTACATCTCTCTTCCTCCTTCATTGAATCAATTTCCTCAGATCTGTTTTGATGGTGTTGCAGCTCAAGCTCTTCAGTGGTTAGATCTTCATTTTGGTCCTCCACCAACTCTTCCACATCCTGGTTACTCACATCCAACCCCATGGAAGTCCCCAATGCCACAATACTTTCCACAAATTCCATAGGGTCCTCAGGGCCAGCCCCAAACCCTTCAAAATCCCTCTCTGGGACACAGTCTGGCCACAACTTTCTCCAAGCAGAGTTCATTGTCCTGGAAGTCACTCCCTGCCAAGCTTTATCTATAAGGCCTATGCAATGGAATATATTGAAGTGATCCTTCCAGAACTCTTTTAGGGTCAATGCAGAGTCATTGGTCACATTAAAGCACCTTTGAAACATTGCTTTGGTGTACAGTTTTTTGAAGTTTGCAATGATCTGCTGGTCCATGGGCTGGATGAGAGGAGTGGAGTTAGGAGGCAAGAATTTCACTGTTACAAATTTGAAATCCTTAGACATTTGATCTTCCAAGTCTTGAGGATGACCAGGAGCATTGTCCATTACCAAGAGGCACTTAAGTGGCAATTTATTGTCCAATAGATATTTCTTCACACTGGGGCCAAACACTTGATTAAACCATTCCAGGAAAATTTCCCTAGTGACCCATGCCTTAGCATTAGACTTCCAAAACACACACAATTTACTCTTGTCAACACTGTATTTGTTGAACACTCTGGGATTTTCTGAGTGATACACCAGTAAAGGCTTCACTTTGAAATCCCCACTAGCGTAACCACACAACAATAGAGTTAGCCTGTCTTTCATAGGCTTGTGTCCTCGCATTGCCTTTTCCTCCTGTGTGATGTAGGTCCTCCTTGGCATTTTCTTCCAAAAGAGGCCTGTTTTGTCACAATTAAACACTTGTTGGGGTTTGAAATTTTCAGCCTCTACATATTCTTTAAAGTCGCGCACAAATTTTTCAGCCCCTTGTTTATCTGAACTGGCACCCTCACCATGCCTTACAACACTGTGTATGCCACTTCGCTTCTTAAATTTTTCGAACCAGCCTTTGCTGGCCTTAAATTCATCATTATCACTGGTTTCAGGCATTTTCTTGACAAGATCGGTATGCAACTGCCTTGCTTTTTCACAAATTAATGACTGCACAACACTGTCACCCGCTAGCAGTTTTTGGTTTATCCATAGCAACAACAATTTCTCCATATTTTCTATTGTTTGTGATCTCTGTTTCGTTATTGTATTCACCCCTTTCGCAACATTAGCTTCAGTGATTGCTTTTCTCTTATACACAATGGAACCGATGGTTGTTGGGGCTTTCTTGTATATCCTGGCGAGCTCAGCAATACATACACCACTATCATATTTTTCTATTATTTCTTTCTTCAGTTCTATGGTGTTCCTTACTTTCTTTACCAAAGAAGTGGCACTAGGAGCTTTCTTTGGGCCCATGGTAGCTTATTTAGTAGTCACACACAATAATCAAGGGCCAAAAACAATGAATTGTTAATAAATGTTTTGTATAAACTCCTGGGGTGATGTTCACTCAAGCGTAAACAATGCTAGACTGCGTGACAATGTGTGTGGGAGGTGCGTGGGTGGCAGCCTACGGCCTTTGTATGTGCGGGCACTGGTGGACAGGTTCTGGACCAAGCACGAAAATGGAGGTAATCACACGAAAACAGAGGTAAATTTTCCCCCAAAAAACTGCACGAAAACTGAAACACACGAAAACAGAGATACACGAAAACGGAGGGTTTACTGTATTAACATTGGCTTAAAATAGTCTGTGAACCAATTTATGAAAAGATCAGTAGTCATCCAAGCTTTCAAATTGGATTTATAATAACCAGGGAGGCTACCTTTTCCATAGTTCTTTAGGCCCCTAGGATTCTCTTGAGTGATAAATTATCAAAGGTTTTAACTTGCAATCCCCAGCAGCATTAGCTCCTAGCAAGAGTGTTAGTTGAATACTCAGATGAGTCAAAGGGATGTTAGGAAGCATTTCTTCAGCCATAGAGTAGTCAGGAAGTGGAATAGTCTGGCAAGTGATGTAGTGGAGGCAGGAACCATACATAGCTTTAAGACGAGGTATGATAAAGATCATGGAGCAGGGAGAGAGAGGACCTAGTAGCGGTCAGTGAAGAGGCGGGGCCAGGAGCTAAGTCTCGACCCCTGCAACCACAATTAGGTGAGTACACTCTTGGGTTATCCTGGGTTCTCTACACATGCTGCTATATGTAACTGTATTTGATGGTTATCTCAGCGATCAACATATACCTTGTTAGTAAGTTTATTCAGGTATACACAAATACAGTTACGTACATAGATTATCATACATAGCAGAATATGCGTAGACAACCTATGATAACCCAAAAAAGTCAGTTCACTGAGTTTAATCATTTCTAACTTGGCACTTAAAGTAAGAGGCTTACGACTCCCCTTTTTATCACAACTAAGCTTAGACGCCATAGTCAATGAGAGCCAACTAGTTACCGAAAGAGTAAACGAGAGAGAGAATGAGATACGGAGTTCAGACAAGGTAAAAAAAAAAACTGAACAGGTAGTGGGCGATCACTCGGTCAGGCGAAATGAATGCGATTAATACGTGTCCACTTTTAGTTCATTCACATACGTTTGTAAGAGTTTGTGAGACTTTTACCTCAAAATAATTTTTTTTATTATAATAATAATTTCCTCACAATACAAATACTATTACATTGTGTACAAGTTAGTACAAAATAAACAAACAGCAACACTCCCATTCTCATGCAACACACTATTTTTAGAGTTAATGATAGTATTACCATTATTATTATCATAATAAAAAAAGAAATGCTAAACCCACAAGGGTTTAGCATATAAACAGCATACATAGCATATAAACAGCATGTTTATATGCTATGTAATGTGTTTCTTATATAATTTTGAAGAAAATATCATAGATGGATTAATGAAAATGTCTATATTGACGTAAAATTGGACATTTAATGTGCCCAAGAGTGATGATTACATAATAGAGATGTGCTCACGGAAAATGTAAACAAACTGGGTGGCGCGCGCCGTATCTGAAAGACCGCTCGTCATATACAAAAGTTTTGGTCATAATTTGAACTCGCCGTATAAATGGAACGCTGAAAGGCGAAACGCCGAAAAGCGGGGCCCTACTGTATAGTGTAAATGTAATAATTTACAACATTAGGTAACTAACCTTCAAGGTTAATAATCAGAATAAAGTCTTAATTCTCTGAATATTCTCTTAAAACAGTATATACAGTGGTCCCTCGGTTTTCGCTGAAAATTCGTTCCAGAATGCTGCTCAAGTGCCATTACCGAACGAATTTACTTCCTTAAGAAATAATGTCATGTAGGTTAGTCTATTTCAGACCCCCAAAAATACACTTGCAACAGCACTTACGAAAATACACTTACATAAATGTTCGAGTTTGGAGATGCACGAAAACCGAGGGACCACTGTATACAGGTACGTATTTTATATAAATTAAGCATTCATAAGTTGTATAAATTCTGGAAAACATTAGGTAGCTAAGAATAGTGCTGACCACTGGACATGACTTTCTCAACAAGAATGATGGAAGGTGCATATTACACAAGGTCAGTTTTTCACACTACACAAGGTAGTATGAAATATACTGTTAGACTGCCTTCAGAGCATGGGGATGATGCTTTAGCTGCATATATACATATTTTGTACTCCAGATAAATTTTAATGTAATCAGTTTGGACTAATTCTTTAATTTCTTTCACAGCATTGAGAAGGTGCCTAAAATAACATCACCAGTACTTGTTATCCATGGAACAGAAGACAATGTTGTGGATTTCTCACATGGCCTTGCCATTCATGAACGTTGTCCTCGGGCAGTGGAGCCACTCTGGGTGGAGGTAATGTAATATCGTTCATAGAGCTCTGGTATATTGCCAAATTGTGTAACTTAAATTTTTGTGTGGATTTTGGCACTTTAACCCTTTAACTGTCGCAACCCCTAATCCTGAGGTGTCTCCTGTTGTCGCAAAATTTTCGAAAAAAAAAAAAAATTTTGTATATGAAATGATAATCTTTTCCCGATGGTAATAGCACCAAAAGTATGAAATTTGATGGAAAACTTACGGAATTACGCTCTCGCGAAGTTAGTGATCTCGACGATATATACACATCGGCAATTTCGCAGAATTTGAGCCCTATTTTCAGCCAATTCCATTCTTCCAGTCGACCAAACTCATAGCTATTTCTTTAGAACTCCATTTGTTCTATTGATTGACTACAAGAAACCAAAAATTTACCGATTTCAGCTACCCAATAAAGTAATCAGAAATTGGTAATTTGTCCAATTTCATGCAAAATAAAAAAGTTGTCAATTTCAAAATAGGGTCCAGAATAAACAATGCAGACATTCCTGGCACTAAAATAAGATGTTATATGTTCATTAGTCACGTCTTTAGGCCCCTCTTATATTACTCTTACTTTCTATTTTGATTTTTTATTCACACAAAAAATAGAAGATTTACCGTTATGCAGACTATTGCATTATTGTAAAAATGGCATAAATAATATCAGCACACTTGTGAAAGAATTTTAGACTCACCAGTTGATGTGTATTGGACGCGTGGCATGATTTATTTACTCTTGAACATTGGCAAAAATCGAACATTTCCCCTATTTTGAGCTCAATTTCAAGGTCGTTTTCATCATGAAACTAATCAAAATCATCTCTATATCTGTAGAATGTTTTCCATTCTATCAAATGAGACCATGAAAAAGAGAATACAACCATAAATACTATACGAAAATACACCTCAAAGTTGGCATTTTAATCCAAAAACACGGTCAGAGTTTTTTTTCTCATGCACTGCTTGCTGCAGGATTTTTTTTATACAGTGCACACAGACCAATTCTCTCATATGTGGGCCTACCAGCTTTCTCCCGCTTGTTTGAAGCCGCTAGAATTTTTGAGTATACATATATATACAGTGGACCCCCGAGTAACGAACACCCCGGAAATCGTACAATTATGTAAGTATAATATTGTAAGTGCTTGTGGAAGTGTATTTTTGGGGGTCTGAAATAGACTAACCTACGTGACATTATTCCTTAAGGGAGTAAATTCGTTTGGTAATGGCACTTGAGCAGGCTTCTGGAATGAAGTTTTTACGTTACTCGGGGGTCCACTGTACGTCCGAAACAGTGGCTCGTAAGACGTATAGTATATACGACCAAAACAGTCAAAGGGTTAAAAAAAGTGTTTATTTAACCCTTTGACTGTTTTGGTCGTACAGTGGACCCCCGTTATTCGAACGGCTCGGCAGTCGAACAAATCGTCATTAGAACAAGAAAATCGATATCGTCATGCGAACAAAATATCATGATTCAAACAAGTGTGTCCATCACCTGTCAGCCCAGGCGCTTGGAGAGCCAGTCCCTTCTTGTTTACACTCGAGAGAACAATACCCTGCACGCTCATCCAGACATTTCACACTTAATTATAATTGTTTCGAGTTTGTTCATTAAGTGTGAGGCAGTGGTAAGAGGCATTGGTGGTAGAGGCAGTGGTGAGAGGCAGTGGTGGTTGGCAGTGGTGGTAGAGGCAGTGGAGGTGGAGGCAGTGGTGAGAGGCAGTGGTGGTAGACGCAGTGGTGAGAGGCAGTGGTGAGAGGCAGTGGTGGTGAGAGGCAGTGATGGTGAGAGGCAGTGGTGGTGAGAGGCAGTGGTGGTGAGAGGCAGTGGAGGTGGAGGCAGTGGTGGTGGAGGCAGTGGTGAGAGGCAGTGGTGGTGAGAGGCAGTGGTGGTGAGAGGCAGTGGTGGTGAGAGGCAGTGGAGGTGAGAGGCAGTGGTGAGAGGCAGTGGTGGTAGAGGCAGTGGTGAGAGGCAGTGGTGAGAGGCAGTGGAGGTAGAGGCAGTGGTGAGAGGCAGTGGTGAGAGGCAAAGGAGGTGGAGGCAGTGGTGAGAGGCAGTGGTGGTGAGAGGCAGTGGTGAGAGGCAGTGGTGGTGAGAGGCAGGGGTGGTGAGAGGCAGTGGAGGTAGAGGCATTGGTGAGAGGCAGTGGTGGTTGAGGCAGTGGTGGTAGAGGCAGTGGTGGTAGAGGCAGTGGTGGTAGAGGCAGTGGTGAGAGGCAGTGGTGGTAGAGGCAGTGGTGAGAGGCAGTGGTAGTAGAGGCAGTGGTGAGTAAACAAGATTAAATGAAGGTTCGGGAGGGAGTTTTGTAAACAAACCAGTTGTTGTTACCAGCCTGACACGTACGAATTCTGTTCAATCCGTGAAGCTGACAATAATGCACTTAGCATTACAAACTCCGTTTTCTCTTATACTAACACGTCTGAAGGAGGAAAGACTGGGAAGATGTTTTCACAGCTGTAGCGAGAATGCCCGCCACCACCATCCTTCCCAGCCACCACATTCGTAATGACATACATATTTTATTCATTCTAGAGTGTATATCAGGTTTTTATGTTATTTATATTGTTTATTTTGTCATATTAGATGAATTGTGATAGATAAATAAGCTGTCGAGTTGATAATAGCTTCACATGAAGTACTATTTTGTCATGCCTCCTGACAGCAGGAACGGATTAATTGTATTTCCATTATTTCTTATGGGAAAAATTAAATCGCCACTCGAACATTTCGCGTTGAGAACTAGCTCCTGGAACGGATTAAATTCGAATAGCGGGGGTCCACTGTATATATACGTTTTACGAGCCACTGTTTTGGACGTACAGTGGACCCTTGAAAATCGTCCATAATCCGTTCACGAGAGTCCACCTATTTTCAAAATGGATGATTTTCAAAACCATTTTCCCCATAAGAAATAATTTAAATAAAATTAATCCGTTCCAGACACCCAAAAGTATGTAAAAAAATTTTTTTTTTATATAAAATGTACATTTATCTACACAGAAAACAATGAGATACAGTGGTACCTCGACTTACGATATTTTTTCATTCCAGAATGCTGTTCAAGTGCCATTACCAAACGAATTTATCTCCTTAAGAAATAATGTAAAATAGACTAGTCTGTTTAGACCCCTAAAAGTACACTTACAAAAGCATTTAAAAAAATAAACTTACATAAAAGGGTGTGTTTGGGGACCATCGTAAGTCGAGGTACCACTGTATATACTGTACATAGTATAAAATAGTAATAAATTGACACTTACCTTTATTGAAGAGTTGTTGATGTGTGGAAGAAGGAAGGAGGGGAGAAGGTGGTGGTGTTGCTAGTGTTTGGAAGGGAAATCCCCTTCCATTAACACTTCAGGTACCAAGTCCTTTTCTGGGGTTACTCCCCTAATTTGTTTTTTAATGCCACTAGGACCAGGTTGAGAGTCACTGGATTCCTTTCTTGCAAAATAAATGTCCAGAAAGGTCTATTTCTGGCAGTTCTTTAAAATGTCCCTAAAATGTGACCAGACATTGTCATTGAACATGTCACATGCACGGCCTGCAACAGCTTTGTCAGGGTGATGCTTCTCCACAAATCTTTCCATCCTAGTTCACATTGTACACATCTTAATCTCTGAAGAAAGCAACTTCTTCCTTCTCCCTTCCTCCTCCTCTGAAGCAAATTCCTGAGCTTTGGTCTGTTGTTCTTGCAGATTAAGGTCCAGCAGCTCTTCAGTGGTTAGTTCTTCATCGTGGTCCTCCACCAACTCTTCCACATCCTCACCACTAACCTCCATCCCCATAGACGTCCCCAATTCCACAATTTTTTCCACAACTGGCATAGGACTGTCAGAGTCAGCCCCAAACCCTTCAAAATCCCTCTCTTGGACACAATCTGGCCACAATTTTCTTCAAGCAGAGTTCATCGTCCTGGGAGTCACTTCCTGCCAAGCCTTACCTATAAGGTATATGCAATTAAGGATATTGAAGTGATCTTTCCAGAACTCTCTTAGGGTTAATTCAGAGTCTGAGGTTATGTTAAAACACCTTTGAAACATTGCTCTAGTGTAGAGTTTTTTGAAGTTTGAAATGACCTGCTGGTCCATGGGCAGGAGGAGAGGAGTGGTATTAGGGGGCAAGAACTTAGCCCGGTGGTCTGGTGGCTAGAGCTCTCGCTTCACACACGGAGGGCCTGGGTTTGATTCCCGGCAGGTGGAAACATTTCGACGTGTTTCCTTACACCTGTTGTCATGTTCACCTTGCAGCAAATAGGTACCTGGGTTGTTAGTCGACTGGTGTGGGTTGCATCCTGGGGGACAAGATTAAGGACCCCAATGTAAATAAGACAGACAGTCCTCGATGACGCACTAACTTTCTTGGGTTTTCCTGGGTGGCTAACCCTCCGAGGTTAAAAATCTGAAGAAATCTTATCTTATCTTATAACTTCACTTTGATGAACTTAAAATCCTTCACCATTTGCTCTTCCATGTCTCGAGGATGAGCAGGAGCATTGTCCATTACCAGGAGACACTTAAGTGGCAATTTATTTTCCAGGAGGTATTTCTTCACACTGGGGCCAAACACTTCATTGAACCAATCAAGGAAAATTTCCCTGGTGACCCATGCGTTACTGTTAGACTTCCACATCACACGCAAATTAGCCTTGGCAACACTGTACTTCTTGAACACTCTTGGATTTTCAGAGTGATGCACCAGTAAAGGCTTCACTTTGAAATCCCCACTAGCATTAGCACACAACATGAGAGTTAGCCTGTCTTTCATAGGCTTGTGTCCTGGCAGTGCATTTTCCTCCTTCGTGATGTAGGTCCTCTTTGCATTTTCTTCCAAAAGAGGCCTGTTTCGTCACAATTGAACACTTGTTGGGGTTTGAATTGTTCAGCCTCTATGTACCCCTTGAATTCCTGAAAAAATTTTCAGCCACACATTTGTCAGAACTTGCAGCCTCTCCATGCCTTACAACATTGTGTATGCCACTTCGCTTCTTGAAATTTTCGAACCAGCCTTTGCTGGCCTTGAATTCATCAACATCAGCACTTGTTCCAGGACTTTTCTTTATGAGATCGTCATGCAACTGCCTTGCCTTTTCGCAAATTATTGACTGTGTAACACTATCTCTTGCTAACTCTTTTTGTCTGATCCACAAAAGCAACAACTTCTCAACTTCTTCGATTATTTGCGATCTCTTTTTCGTTAGCATATTCACTCATTTCTCAACATCAGCGTCCTTGATTTCCTTTTTCTTCAACAAGATGGAAGTGATGGTTGAATGGGCCTTCCCATACATCCTAGAGAGCTCCCCTATACGTACACCACTTTCATATTTTTCAATTATCTCTTTCTTAACTTCTATTGTGTTTCTCACTTTCTTTACCAAAGGGGTGTCACTAGGACCTTTCTTTGGGCCCATGGTGGCTTATTTAGCAGTTGCAAGCACTATAACGAATGGAATAATGACAAAATGTATGGTATGAATGCGTGGGTGGTGGTCACTCGCTGGTAAACAATGGCACACTGACACTCAATGTGGTGTTTATGTGCCCAGGTGGCTGGGAGGCCACGCAGACGCATTTCAGACGACCGCTGATTTTTAAGCCAACGGACGAATTTCAAGTCAATATTTTGCCAAAAAAGTGGATGATTTTCAAATTCGTCGATCTTCAAGGGAGACGATTTTCAAGGGTCCACTGTATATATACTCAAAAATTCTAGCGGCTTCAAATCAAGCGGGAGAAAACTGGTAGGCCCACATATGAGAGAATGGGTCTGTGTGGTCAGTGTGCGCTGTATAAAAAAAACCCTGCAGCACGCAGTGCATAATGAGAAAAAAAAAAACTCTGACCGTGTTTTTGGATTAAAACGCCGACTTTGAGGTGTATTTTCATATAGTATTTATGGTTGTATTCTCTTTTTCGTGGTCTCATTTGATAGAATGGAAAACATACTACAGACTTAAAGATGATTTTGATTAGTTTCATGATGAGAACGACCTTGAAATTGAGCTCAAAGTAGAGGAAATGTTCGATTTTTGCCAATGTTCAAGAGTAAACAAATCACACCACGCATCCAATACACATCAACTGGTGAGTCTAATATTCTTTCACAAGTGCATTGATATTATTTATACCATTTTTACAATAATATCTTATTTACTGTAAATCTTCTATTTTTTGTGTGAATAAAAAATCAAAATAGAAAGCAAGAGTAATATAAGAGGGGCCTAAAGATGTGACTAATGAACAGATAACATCTTAATTTAATGCCAGGAATGTCTGCATTATATATTCTGGACCCTATTTTGAAATTGACAACTTTTTTATTTTGCATGAAATTGTCCAAATTGGCAATTTCTGACCACTTTATTGGGTAGTTGAAATTGGTAAATTGGTGGTTTCTTGTACTCAGTCGATAGAACAAATGGAGCTCTAAAGAAATAGCTATAGTTTGGTCGACTGGAACAATGGAATTGGCCGAAAATAGGGCTCAAAATCTGCGAAATTGCCGATGCGTATATATCGTCGAAATCACTAACTTTGCGAGAGCGTAATTCCGTAAGTTTTCCATCAAATTTCATACTTTTGGTGTCATTACCATCGGTAAAAGATTCATTTTAAAAAAAATGTCTTGTATTTATCTTATTTACTGTTTTATAGCATTAGTGGTTTTTTTTTTTTTTCAAATTCCTATACAGTGGTACCTCAGGTTACGAGCTTAATTCATTTCAGAAGGCTGTTCGAGTGCCGATACTGAACGAATTTGTTCCCATAAGGAATAATGTAAATTAGATTAATCCATTTCAGACCCCCAAAAATACACTTACAAAAGCACTTACAAAAATACACTTAAATAATTGTTCGAGTTGGGAGCTGTTCATATGCCGAGGTACCACTGTACAGTGGACCCTCGGTTTTCGTTCACCTCCAAACTCGAGCAATTATGTAAATGTATTTTTGTAAGAGCTTTTGTAAGTGTATTTTTGGGGTTCTGAAACAAATTCATTCGGTAATGGCACTCAAACAGCATTCTGGAAAGAATTTTCAACGAAAACCGAGTTTCCACTCTACGTATTATGTTTAGTGTTGTGTGGCTTGTATAATGTGCAACAGTTAGATTGCAAATATGATAGGTAAATCTTTGGAGCTTCCCAAGACCTGCATACTAACAGATATTAATAAGGCTATACAGTGGAACCCTGGTTTTCATCCGGTCCGGTTACCGTACAATTCAGTTTTTGACCACTTTTCTTGGCGAAATTTTCCTCCTGTTTTTGTATATCCACTCAGAAATCATCTGTATCAGATGCGTCCGCGGGACGCGGCTGCTCATACGTTTGTGACTCAGTCTGCCTTTGTTACTCGTTCAGTGAGCATTACTCTGCGCGTTCATCCGAAACATTTTGTAATAATCCATTGTTTTTTGTGCTTGCGACTGCTAAATAAGTCACCCTGGGTCCAAAGAAAGTTCCGAGTGCCAGCCCTTTGGTAAAGAAGGTGAGAAACACAGTAGAATTCAAGAAAGAACTCTTAGAAAAATACAAAAGTGGCATACGTATGGCCGAGCTCGCCATGATGTATGGGAAGTCCAAATCAACAATCAGTTCCATCCTGGCGAAGAAAAAGAAATTAAGAAAGCTGATGTTGCAAAAGGGGTAAATGTGCTAACGAAACAGAGATCGCAAACAATCAAAGATGTTGAGAAGTTGTTGGTATGGATCAACCAAAAACAGTTAGTGGGAGATAGTGTTGTGGAGGCGATCATTTGCGAAAAGGCAAGACAGTTGCATGCAGATCTCATGAAGAAAATGCCTGGAACGAGTGTTGCTGTTAGTGAATTTAAGGCCAGCAAAGCCTGGTTCGACATATTCAAGAAGCGAAGGGGCATACACAGTGTGGTAAGGCATGACGAAGCTGCAAGTTCGGACAAACATGGGGCCAAAGAATTCGTTGATGAATTCAAAGGCTGAAGGATTCCTCCCCCAAATAGTCTTCAATTATGATGAAACAGGCCTCTTTTGGAAGAAAATACAAAAGAGGACCTACATCATGCAGGAGGAAAAGGCACTGCCAGGACACAAGCCTATGAAGGATAGGCTAACTCTTTTGTTCTGTGGTAACGCTAGTGGGGGATTTCAAAGTGAAGCCTTTACTGGTGTATCACTCTGAAAATCTCAGTGTTCAAGAAAAACATCATCATCAAAAGTAAATTGTGTGTGATGTAGAAGGCTAATAATAAGGCATGGATCACAAGGCAAATTTTCATTGAGTGGGTCAATGAAGTGTTTGGCCCAAGTGTGAAGAAATACCTCCTGGAAAATAAATTGCCACTCAAGTGCCTCCTGGTAATGGACAATGCTCCTGCTCATCCTCCATACTTGGAAGACCAATTGTTGGGGGAGTTTAGTTTCATCACAGTGAAGTTCTTGCCCCCTAATACCACTCCTCTCATCCAGCCCATGGACCAGCAGATCATTTCAAACTTCAAAAAACTCTACACCAAAGCAATGTTTCAAAGGTACTTTGAAGTGACCTCAGACACTGAATTGACCTTAAGAGAGTTCTGGAGGAATCACTTCAATATCCTCAATTACATAAGCCTTATAGATAAGGCTTCTAGGACGATTAACTCTTCTTGGAGAAAATTGTGGCCAGAATGTGTTCTCCAGAAGGATTTTGAAGGGTTTGAGGCTGACCCTGACGACCCTACGCCTGTTGTGGAATCTATTGTGTCTTTGAGGAAGTCCACGGGAGGTGAGTGGCCAGGATGTGGAAGAGTTGGTGGACAACCACAGGGAAGAGCTAACCACTGAAGAGCTGCAAGACCTTCATCTGGAACAGCAACAGACCTTACAAATACAAATATTTATTTCCTTGTAAAGCTTACAATGTGTGGTTTACGTGTTATAAGATTTTAATTACAAGGATGGCCACTATAATGCCTAGGCACTTCGGGCAGACTAATACTAATTCTTACGCTATTTTAATACAGGTTATGTTTGAGTAGTATATTTGAACATATAATTAGGTGCATAATTAGATACACTCCCAGTTAGCTGAGGAAATTGCTTCAGAGGAGGAGGAAGAGAGAGGGGAGAATGTGCCTTATTCAGCGATTAAGGACATTTGTGCAAAGTGGAGTGAGGTGCAAAGTTTTGTGGAGAAATCTCACCCTAACAAAGCTGTTACAATCCGTGTCAGCAACATGTTCAGTGGCAATGCCGTGTCCCATTTTAGGTAAATCTTAGAAATACCAGAAACAGGCCTCTCTGGACAGATTTTTTGTGCGACAGGGGTCCAGTGACTCAAGCTGGTCCTAGTGCCAGTAAAAGACAAAGAAGGGAAGTAACCCCGGATAGGGCTTTAATACCTGAAGTCCTTATGAAGGGGGATTCCCCTTCCAAACAATAACTTCTCCTCCCTCTCCCCTCCTCGCCATCTTCCATACACCAACAAGTGTCTTCAATAAAGGTAAAAGTGATGTTAAATGTTCATTTATCCATTTCATTAGTGCTTTATATTTATTTCTCATTGTTTTCTGTATGTAAAACTATAATTATTCTCTATAATTTTTTTTTTTTTTAATATTTTTGGGTGTCTGGAACGGATTAATTGGATATTATTTCTTATGAGAAATATTACTTCAGTTTTCATACAAATCGGTTTTTGGCCGACCTTCTGGAACGGATTAAAGACGAAAACCAGGGTTCCAATGTACAGTGGTCCCTCAGTTTTCGCCGAAAATTCATTCCAGAATGCTGCTCAAGTGCCATTACCGAACGAATTTACTTCCTTAAGAAATAATATCACGTAGGTTAGTCTATTTCAGACCCCCAAAAATACACTTGCAACAGCACTTACGAAAATACACTTACATAAATGTTCGAGTTTGGAGATGCACGAAAACCGAGGGACCACTGTATTGTGTTCTCATAGCTTCATGTACCTGAAGGATATCTGAAGGGCATTTCTGAGGGTTCAGTGCCCATATGGCCCAGTACTGGACCAGACCTCCAGGAAAAGACCTTTTGGTGATGAACATGGAAGATGGGATGGATTTAAGAAAAGGTTCATGAGAGGAGCATCATGAAGGGGAGAGTGCTAGGGTTTAACCCTAGCACTGTCTCTTACTCTACAAGTGGACCTGTAGTGAGAGGACAACATCAAGTTCACCAGTTATGACCCCTCTGTGAAGAGTCATCTTGTGTGTGCTAGAGGGGGGGATTGAAGTCTAAATTTATAAATACAGTGGAACCTCTGCTTACGAGTTTAATCCGTTCCGCAACCTAGCTCGTAACCTAATCTGCTCGTATGCTGAGTCAATTTTCCTCATTTAAATTAATTGAAATGCCATTAATCTGTTCCAGCGGAATTCCTGCACTCAGGAAGCAGGACAAAATACACTTCAATATAACGCTAATATCAACTCTACAGCTTATTTATCTATCACAATTGATCTAATATGACATAATAAACAATATAAATAACATAGAAACCTGATAGATACTCTAGAATTAATAAAATGTCATTATGTGACAAGTGGTGGCGGCCATTCTCGCTCCAGCGTTGTTGTGATATTCACTGTGCCATCTAGTGGCAGTGTTCTGAAACTCGCTTGTTATTATAGTATTATTATTATAATTATTATTAAAGTGGTGAAAGAGTGCAAAAGGAGAGCAGATGAAAGAGTGGGAGAGGCACTGTCAAGAAATTTTGCTGAAAATAAGAAAAATTTTTGGAGCAAGATAAACAAGTTAAGAAAGCCTAGGGAACGAATGGATTTGTCAGTTAAAAACAGAGTAGGGGTGTTAGTAGATGGGGAGCTGGAGGTATTGGGTAGATGGCGGGAATATTTTGAGGAACTTTTAAATGTCGATGAAGAAAGGGAGGCGGTAATTTCATGCACTGGCCAGGGAGGTATAATTCAATTCAATTCAAATTCAAATTTTTATTTCCTTGCAAGTTGACATTGAGATTATATAATTACAATAATGATTTGCAGTTTACATTGAGATTATATAATTACAATAATGAGTTGCAGTGCAGAGAGAGCCACAATCATGCCATGGCATTATGGGCAGACTAAATTTAATGTCTTTCAGACTACTTAAAGCGTCCTAGAGCAATAAAATGCATATACAGTACACTCATTACTTACCTTAAAATATTTGTAGTCTTAATGTAGAGTGAGAGGTGAGTAAACAAGATGAGTACATGAGTGTAGAAGGTTCGCGAGTTTTGTAAACAAACCAGTTGTTATTGTTACCAGCCCGGACACGAATGGTTTATGTTCACTTTGTCGAGCCGACTGGAAAAACATCTCATTATTTATGTTAATTTATATGTTTATATGTTATGTAGCTTGTTTATATTATTTTGAAAAAATATCATAGATGGATTAAGCAAAATGTCTATATTAACGTTTTATACACCTCAGAGTGATTATTATTATCATCATTATTAATGTGCCTCAGAGTGATTATTATTGTTATTATTATCATTATTAATATGGCATCTTCAAGACTAATAACACACTCTTAAAGATTTTAATGTGTTCCTGCACACCAGCACAGGTGCAAGTTGTGGAGTTTAAAGCAGTTTAAGTTCAGTGACAAAATGTAGCATTAAGAGTGTAGCGACTAAGCGATAGAAAAAGGATGAAACGAAATAAACTCCTGACATCATAAGCCGCTCTGCCTATGTTCTGCAAGGTATGTAAATGGTGTACGTACACCTGTTCATTCGTACATTATGGTTTTCTTATGAAAGAAGTGATCTAATGCAGTTAGCATTACAAAATCCGTTTTCTCTTATACTAACACGTCTGAAGGAGGAAAGAATGGGAAGACGTTTTCATAGCTGGAGCAAGAATGCCTGCCACCACATACGTAATGACATACATATTTTATTCATTCTAGAGTATATATCAGGTTTTTATGTTATTTATATTGTTTATTATGTCATACAGTGGACCCTCGGATTATGATAAATTCGGAAAACGATACATTTTTCCGTAAAAATAATGGTTCGGTAAACAATGATCCGCTTGGAAAACGATATTCGTCTTGGACGCGTACACGTACCCTGGGACGGCACAATGCTCCATCCAGTCAGTGTGCCATTGTTTACCAGTGCGAGTGAGCACCACCCCTGCCACCCACGCATTCATACCATACATTTTGTCATTTTTCCACTGTTTTTAGTGCCTGCAACTGCTAAATAAGCCACCATGGGTCCAAAGAAAGCTCCTAGTGTAGCCCTGTGGTAAGGAAAGTGAGAAATATGGTAGAACTGAAGAAGATCATTGCAAAATATGAAAGTGGAGTGCATGTGGCTGAGCTGGCCAGGCTCTATGGCAAACCCTATTCAACCATCGGTACCATTGTGGCCAGGGCAAATCAAATCAAGAATGCTGTTGTTGCAAAAGGTGCAAATATGATCACAAAACAGAGATTGCAAGTGCTGGAAGATGTGGAAAATTTGTTGTTGGTGTGGATCAACAAGAAACAATTAGCAAAGGCTGGTTTGACAGATTTAAGAAGCATAGTGGCATACATAGTGTGATAAGGCATGGTGAGGCAGCCAGTTCTGACAAAAGTGCGGCTGAAAATTATGTGAACGAATTTCAAAGCTATGTAGACTCTGAAGGATTTAAACCTGGACAAGTGTTTGTGACGAAACAGGCCTGTTTTGGAAGAAAATGCCAACAGGACCTTCATTACACAGGAGGAAAAGGCACTGCCAGGACACAAACCTATGAAAGACAGGCTAACTCTTATGTTGTGTAGTAATGCTAGCGGGGATTTTAAAGTGAAGCCTTTAGTGGTGTATCACTCTGAAAATCCCTGAGCGTTTAAGAGATGCAGTGTCGCCAAGGCTAATTTGTGTGTGATGTGGAAGTCTAACAATAAGGCATGGGTCACTAGGGACATTTTCCTTGATTGGTTCCATGAAGTGTTTGGCATCAGTTTGAAGAAATATCTCAAGTAAAATAATTTGGGCCTCAAGTGCCTCCTGATAATGGACAATGCTCCTTGTCATTCTCCAGACTTGGAAGAGCAAATTGTGGAGAAGTTTAAGTTCATCAAAGTGAAGTTCTTGTCCCCTTAATACCACTTCTCTCCTCCAGCCCATGGACCAGCAGGTCATTTCAAACTTTAAAAAAAACTACACCAATGCAATGTTTCAAAAGTGCTTTGAAGTAACCTCAGACATTAATATGACCCTAAAAGACTTTTGGAAAGATCATTTCAATATCCTGCATTGTGTAAACCTTGTAGGTAAGGCTTGGGAGGGAGTGACTACCAGGACTTTGAACTCTGCCTGGAGAAAATTGTGGCCAGACTGTGTCCCAGAGAGGGATTTTGAAGGTTTTGGGGATGAGCCTCAGAACCCTGAGCCTGAGCCTGTTGTGCAAGAAATTGTGGCACTGGGCAAGTCCATGGGGTTGGATGTTAGTACTGAGGATGTGGAAAAGTTGGTGGAGGAGGACAATGAAGAGATAACCAATGAAGATCTGCAAGAGCTTCAACAGCAACAGCAACAACAGACCACAGTTCAGGAAAATGGTTCATAGGAGGAGGAGGAAGAGAGATGGAAGAAGTTGCCTTCTTCAAAAATTAAGGAGATTTGTGCCCAATGGACTAATGTACAAAGATTTATGGATGAATATCACCCTAACAAAGCTGTTGCCGGCCGTGCTGGCAACATGTACAATGACAATGTGGTGTCCCATTTCAGGGAAGTTTTAAAGAAATGCCAGACACAGAGCTCCCTGGACAGATTTTTTGTGAGAGAGGGTTCCAGTGACTCAAGCTGGTCCTAGTGGCATTAAAAGAAAAAGGCCAGTAACCCCAGAAAAGAACTTGGTACCTGCAGTGTTAATGGAAGGGGATTTCCCTTCCAAACACTAGCATACTACTCCTTCCATCTTCCACACATCAACAACTCTTCAATAAAGGTAAGTGTGAAGTTAATACACTGTTGTATGTATTAGTTGTAATTTATATATACATGTACTGTGTCTCCATGGGGAAGTGGAATAGAATTCTTCCTCCGTAAGCCATGCGTGTCGTAAGAGGCGACTAAAATGCCGGGAGCAAGGGGCTAGTAACCCCTTCTCCTGTATATATTACTAAATGTAAAAGGAGAAACTTTCGTTTTTCCTTTTGGGCCACCCTGCCTCGGTGGGAAACGGCCGACGTGTTGAAAGAAGAAAGATGTACTGTGTAAGTTAATGTATAAAAAATATTTATTTTAATACTTTTGGGTGTCTGGAACGGATTAATTAAATTTTAATTATTTCTTATGGGGAAAATAGATTCGGATTACATTATTTTCGGTTTACATTAAACCCTCTGGAATGGGTTAATCACGTTTTCCGGGGGTCCACTGTATTAGATGAATTGTGATAGATAAATAAGCTGTAGTGTTGATAATAGTGTCATATTAAAGTACTATTTTGTCATGCCTCCTGACATCAGGAACAGATTAATTGGATTTACATTATTTCTTATGGGAAATATTGCTTCGACTTTAGGACTAGCTCCTGAACGGATTGAGTTCGAAACTTGAGTTACCACTGTACTTTTCATCGTGAAACCAATCAAAATCATCTCTATTTCTGTAATATATCTTCCATTCTATCAAATGAGACCAAGAAAACGAGAATACAGTCATAAATACCATACGAAAATACACTGCAAAGTCGCTGTTTTAAACCAAAAACACGGTCAGGTTTTTTTTTTCTCATGCACTGCATGCTGCAGGATTTTTTTTTTATACTGCGCACACTGACCATGCAGACCCATTCTTTCATATGTAGGCCTACCAGCTTTCTTCTGCTCGATTTGAAGGCGCTAGAATTTTGGGGTATAAGTTTGGCACCGACCCTGGCTCTCAAGTCATACATGTACGGCACCGACACCTGCTGTTCATACATTGTTAAAAAAAAAAGCTTCGTGTTGCAAAGAGATTCTCGATTCCTCACTGAACTTCAAACCTGAGTGCTTACTTAACAGCTCTTGGTCTTCAGCTTCAAAATTCTTGAAAAAATTGAAGCCTATTTTTTTTGCATAGAATTTCATAGAATGGCACTTTGTTGAATTGTCAGCTAGTCCAGCAGCACATAGATCCATTTGCCCTGGGTTTGCTTCACTTTCAGACCTGATAAGTTCTGCAGATTCCATTTTTTCTGCCTACAAAAAATAAAATTCTTTTCACTCATTCAGTTGAAATAAGCATCAAACACACATAAAATTTGGGCATAAATATTACTTCTCAAATATTCAAGTAAATGTTACATGCAGAAAATATTACATTCAAATAAATCATAATTAAACATATGCAACAATGTACGGTCCAACTGCACAAAATCATTAACTTTCACAAAATTTTGTTACATTAATGTTTTGTTGAAAATCACGGTTGTCACCATACTTTTTTGACAACTTTAAGCTTAATTTGCAAAATAAATATTGGTCCCTATCAATTCAGATAACAATTTTTTATATTGCCACTGAAAATTATATAAGGACACCTAATCATGAGGTTCTAGCTGTTGTTGATCTATAACAACAGCAACTGAAAAAAATGCCTGTTTTTCATTATAATGTTACACAAGCCAAAAAAATCACCTTATTAAGGCCTGTTTTCTTTCTTTAAGGGCAAAACACTTATCCAGAAAATAGATACAGTGGACCCCCGAGTAACGAACAAAATTCATTCCAGAAGCCTGCTCAAGTGACATTACCGAACGAATTTACTCCCTTAAGAAATGATGTCAAGTAGGTTAGTCAATTTCAGACCCCCAAAAATACATTTACAAAAGCAATATTAT
The DNA here is from genome assembly GCA_009830355.1 of Cherax destructor. NCBI lineage: Eukaryota > Metazoa > Arthropoda > Malacostraca > Decapoda > Parastacidae > Cherax > Cherax destructor. Next base: position 54,912 of record WNWK01005363.1, read on the forward strand.
ACTTACATAATTGTACGATTTCTGGGGTGTTCATTACTCGGGGGTCCACTGTATCTTGTAGTTTAGAATCTGTTCTTTCTAATGAAGGTTTTTAAAAAAATTGGTTGTGCTGCTTTTTTGCTATTGGTCTTCAAAATTGACTTCAATTTCTCATGTGCTGTTTAACTCCCATCAGTCAAATGCTTCCCCAGGATCAAAATATTTGGAAAATAAAGATTCCCGGTTTCAAAATACTACTGTAATAGAGTTTTAGAAATGAAGGAAAGTGTTGTAGAGTGACCAATAATTACAAATCTAAACGTCATGAGGTCTGTGAGGGCATTTTTAGATACCATTATTAGCACAGGAACTAAAAATGTTTGGAGTCTGATATTTTAGGATTGTGATGAGGTGCACTTGGGTAGCTGGCTACAATAATGTCATACTAAAATAATGTTTTCCTTTAGAGATATAGGCAGCTGAATTCAAGATTCAGTTTTATGTGACAGATTTTTTTTTGCCTACTTTGGCTTCATACTGTGAAGAAAGTAAAAGCATGCAAGTTTTAGGACTGTAATTTTTGAAATCAGCTCCAAAAGTTGTCTACGTACTTACACAGCTTTTATTCTTCAAGATCTGCCACAACAATAACCTGAACAATGTCATAAATTAGACACATATGCAACACTTGGGTATATACCCAAGTGTTGCATATGTGTCTAATTTATAACTTGTCGGTTCTCTGAACCATTCATCTACACTGAACAATGTCGATTGTGTGCCGAGGGTCGGTGAAATTTTCACCTGCCTCCACTCTGAGGGCCATATCATTACTACTATCGCATATCATGAACTAAAATTTTCCCAAAATTAGTTTGTTTTACATGCCATCCTTCATGTAAAAATTTATCAAAATTGGTGATGGTCAGGTGGGGACGATTTTCAAAATTGGTCCACTTGAAATAGAATGAACCAAATGTAAGCTATATTTCATGATACACCATTTCTTCTCTAAAAGTTCACGATGAGCCAGACCTGCAGAGTCAAGCTAGGTTCCCAAATTAAGTGATGCTGACATTATTTACTCTTGTGACATTGTTGAATAACTAACCCATTTCATTCAGAAGCAGATGTTATATTTTCTTCCCATATTAAATCATGGTTTACTTTCAAGTGAATATAATACACATATGAAATGTCTGTTGAGTGACAGTGCATGTATTGGTCCAGTGTGCCTCCTATTTAATGATCAGGATGTGCTCCACAGAAATTGTTTGCCAAGAGAATTTGAAGTGAACCATGTTCTCCCATTGACACCAATATCACAATTAAATTTGCTTCTAACAGTTACATTAAAACAGTACTTATCTGGTCAGATGATGCTGGATTCTAAAATGCCATACAGCAGACATAATTACCATGATGTGAAGGCTAAGAGAATGAGCATAACATAAAACACCCCCATTTCTTGACTTGCTCAAAAAATATGAATGTACAGGTAACAAGTGGTCATATAAAAAAATTATCAAAAAACAAAAGAGAAAAATTCAATTATAATACTGTACCAACTTTTGAAATATGTACAGTGGACCACTGGATTAAGTACAGCTCCCAACTCGAACAATTATGTAAGTGTATTTTTGTAAGTGCTTTTGTAAGTGTATTTTTGGGGGTCTGAAACGGACTAATCTAATTTACATTCGTCCTTATGGAAACAAATTCGTTCGGTAATGGCACTCGAGCAGTCTTCTGGAAAGAATTATTGACGAAATCCGGGGGTCCACTGGATGTAAAACCAATTTTTGTAATAGAAAATTAACGGGGCCCCCTAGCTTGTTTGAAAGTGAACTAGCAAGTGTTAGTATTGTCCCAATAATGGTCTTGTGTGGTATGTTGGGATAAACATCATAAATTTCCAGCATTATGCAAGTGCAAGGATTATATGGCAGCTATAAATTTGTTCACAGTGCTACCAGTCAGACAAGTCAGTACGTACACATCTTTAACCCGTTGACTGTCGGAGGCCCCTCTCTGAAATTGTCATTCTATGTCGGGAAATATTCGAAAAAAAAAAAAAATTCTTATCAAAATGTTAAGATTATTTTTCTGATTGTTTAAATCCAACCCAAAAAAATTTGCAATCAGTACTTACCGAGATATAGAGGTGCAAAGTTGGCAAAAAATGAGCCGCGTATGGCAACAGCGGCGAATGCCGCTCACCCGGTAAACTTTGGTTTACTTCCTTTCGTAGGTTTCTTGTTTTTTTCACTTTTATTTTTTTACATAACTTATGTGGCCTGTGAGACCATAGTAAGGTGCAATGTATATATACATATACACTTGTTGTATGCAACACAATAATCGCACAAACATTAGTATCATTATATTGTTTACAAAACTTGTTTACACCAACCAACAATAAAAAAAATTGTTTATTACTATTGTTCTATAATATATATACAGTGATCCCTCGGTTTTCGTGCATCTCCAAACTCGAACATTTATGTAAGTGTATTTTGGTAAGTGTTGTTGCAAGTGTATTTTTGGGGGTCTGAAATAGACTAACATACGAGACATTATTTCTTAAGGAAGTAAATTCGTTCGGTAATGGCACTTAAGCAGCATTCTGGAACGAATTTTCGGCGAAAACGAGGGACCACTGTACACATATATAATGACTGAACACTTTCCATCAACTGCAATTAGCACTTCAAAGCTCCAAGCCATGTGTGTGTGTGTGTGTGTGTGTGGACATCTAAATTTGCTGAGTCAGGGTAAGGCAGCTGTCAAAATGACATATTATACCATTACTCACCACCCCTACACTGCTGTCAACCTGTCAACACAAAAGGGGCCTCTTTAAGGGGGGCTCCTTGTCGTGGTAAAGAGGCTATCGGTCTGAGGAATTGGACCTCTTGGTCTTCTTCCTCAGACCGAACCTAATTACCCCCAATCCCCCCTCCCTTTTCCCATCTTCCCCATCCTCCCTTTTCCCTTTCCTCCTCCTCCTCCTCCTCATCCCTCTCTTATTTCCTTCCCAGTTTTGCCCTGGGAGCTTCTCTCCTCAGGCATTCTAGTCCCTAGGTAGGGGGAAGGGTATCGTAGTCCATCCCATTCCGTTGAGGTCCTTGGCGGTGGTGTAGTTTGCCGTGGAATCTGGATCGCCTGGGGATGTCCCGATCCCTCTCCGGTCACCCGGGGGGTGGCTTTGGGTATCTTTCGGGCGACGGGTGTATCTCTGGAGGCCACCTTTCGGATTCCGGGGGTGGTGGCCGAAGGCGGTATGCTTTGTGGCGGATATCCGGCCGCCCTCTCTTTTGTCCGCCGAGATGGCTCGGTGGATGTGAGGTTGCTATCCCGGATTGCTGGTTTACTGGCGTGAAGGGTAGGGTATGGCACGGGTTCCATGCAGCATCTGCACTACTTGCGGTGTTGAGGTCCTCTTGGGCACGGAGGGGGATTTGCGCTCCCTTTCATTCCTCCTAGGACCTATTCCTCCACGTTCCCCCTTTTTTATTCTTTTTTATTTTTATTTTATTTTCTTCTTTCTTTTTTTTCTTAAAAATAAAAAGAAAGAAGTAACCTAACCATGGCTGACCCAATCCATGAACCCACTACCCCCGGGCCCCTTCCTGATACCGCACCCAGTACTGACCCTGCCTCGTTAACGGATGACTCTTTGGACACCTCTCATGCCCCTGTACCTCTTGCTGGTGCTGGTTCGTCACCTGCTTCAGGTACCAGGGTCCCGACTGGCCCTTTCGATACGTCCTGACCTTCGCTCTTCTCTGACCTTGATTCCGGCTTCTCCTCGACGGTGCGGCAATTTTCGAATCGCTCGCCCGTCTCCCATCGGACCACCCCCGGTCCCACACAAAAACGACCAAGACCCACACATGACGATTCGACACTCCCTTCTCGTTCATCGCAGAAACGACCAGCTCGTCACGCACTCCCCTTAAACTCTCTGTTTCAAACTACTCAATGGACAAAGTTTTTTACTCTTCATCCAACTTCTCCTAATACCTATCTTTCAGACCATAGTATTGGTAAGGCTCTGCTACGCCATGTTGGTCAAAACATCTCATTTCACGCTCTCAAGAGCGGCACTCGCATCATCACGGTCCAGAATGCTGGCCAAGCTCGCGATCTTTCTCTTCTTACGACCATTGACAACACACCTGTTACTATTGACAAGCACCATTCCCTCAATTCTTGTTGTGGTTCTGTCATTTTGCCCCACACCATTGTCCAACGGAATTTCCAGACATGTGGTGATGACATTTTCGAGCAGCTTGAGCTCCAAGAACTCCCTATCCTTAAAGTTGACACTTTTGTCCTCCCAGCCAATAAGCGAAGACGTTATCCTTGCAATATAGCTCGTTTAACGTTTGACTGCCGAGAACTGCCACCTTCGGTCTACATTGCAGGTCAACGTTTACAAGTTCGAAAGGTGACCCTACACCGCAGCAGTGTAGAAACTGCTGGCGTTTTGGTCATCCAGCAAAATATTGCAGGTCCATGGCCGAATGCCCAGTCTGTGGTGCTGACGACCATGCCAGTTCTTCTTGTACTCTACCTCCCTCTTGCCTTAACTGTCATGAGGCACATCCTTCATATTCTCGCCGTTGTCAGGTTTACCTGAATGAGCGGGAAATCCGTTGTCTCAAAGAGGCGGAAGGCTTCTCCTATGCTATGGCTGTCTCTCATCTTCGCCTTCAAGGGAAACTTCCCCGTATTAATTATTCTCGCATTGCTAAACGTCGCCCGCTTCTGGGGTCCCAACTTCCACGGCTTCCTCTGTGGTTGCCTCATCCTCCGTCACCCCTGTCTCGAATCCTTTTGATGTTCTTGGCTCCGAGGTCCCTACCTCGGCTTCCCATACTATCCACACTCCTTCCTCTATTCACTCGCACAGTTCTGAGTCTACACGTCCTCGTCCTACACCTAAACCTCAGCGCCCCCCCTCTTATAAGCCCGGCAAAAAATCCCTATTGCCAGGTTCTTCGCCTCCGACTAGTTCTGTAACGTGTGTGGAGGTTCATCCTCCTCCTCATACTCTACCTTCATCCCCTGTCCCCTCCCAAGTCCCTACGACAGTTCCCTCTTCTACCTCCTCGTCCTCTACTTTAGTACAGTCTATTGACTCCCTGATAGTTTCTTCCATTTCTAATGTAGTCTCCCATTCTGCATCTTTGACTTCCGAAACACTGGAAGCTATTGCAGAATATATTTCAGAGACTGGGCCGATGATGGACACTACTCCATCTGAGGTTCCTAATCTCTCTTCTTCGTCTCAACCCCCTCTTCCTTCACAACGTCCTCCTCCCTCTCTGATTACAGGTCTTCCGCTGCCTCCACACGTGGACTTTTCTAACCCTAGTCCATAGCTTCCTCTCACTACCATTTCTATCTTTTTCTCCATAAATCATGGCTTTTTTGCAGTGGAATATCCGAGGCCTCAGGGGTAACAGGGGTGAGCTTCAGGTGTTGCTCTCCCAGTTTTCCACTATTGGGGTCTGTTTGCAAGAACCCAAACTACAATCCACTGTTATCAGGCCCTTTTCAGGCTATAATTTGTTATATTCATCGGATCCTCTTTCCGATGGAACCTTTAACGAGTGCTCTCCTTATACGCACTGGTGTTCCATACCGTCAGCTCTATGTCCCTTCTTCCTTACATTACACCGCAGCCCGTATCCACTTGAATAAGTGGTATACACTATGTTCTTTATATCTCTCCCCTTCGCGGGCATTGTCTATCCCAGATGTTGATTTTCTGGTTTCTTCCTTACCGCCACCCCTTCTATTACTTGGCGATTTTAACGCGCACCACTTTCTCTGGGGAGGGTCGCACTGTGACTCCCGTGGCATTCAGTTGGAGGCATTTCTTGCTTCTCTTCCCCTCCATGTTTTAAATACGGGTACTCCTACCCATTTTGATCCCCGAACTCATTCTTTCTCCTGCATCGATCTTTCCATCTGCTCTTCATCAATTGTCCTTGACTTCACCTGGTCTGTCCTCCCGGACTTACATGACAGCGATCATTTCCCAATTATCCTTAAGTCCCCTCTGTTTTCTCCACCTCCTCATAGCCCACGCTGGCAATTTGACCGGGTGAAATGGGACCTTTACGCACATCTTACTGCCTTTCGTGAGGTTCCTACCTCGTCCTCCATTGATGAGGTTTTACATCTCTTTTCGTCCTCCATCTTCACAGCGGCTTCACATTCTATTCCTCAAACCTCGGGCAAGCATCGTCAGAAGTGCGTGCCTTGGTGGTCTCCTACTTGTGCTCGGGCAGTGCGTTTGAAACGCGCTGCATGGGGCAGGTATCTGTATAACAGAACCACAGAGAGACTCCTTGATTTTAAGCAGAAGAGAGCTATTGCTCGCCGTGTCATACGTGATGCTAAACACACTTGCTGGCGAGATTACGTTTCTACTGTCACTTCGGCTTCCTCGATGAGTGCAGTCTGGAAGAAAGTGCGGAAATTGAGTGGTAAATTCTCCCCTGACCCGGCTCCTGTTCTTCAGGTTGCTGGTGTCGATATAGCACACCCTCTTGCCGTTGCCACTGAAATTGGTAATCATCTCGTCCGCATTTCTCAGGATCTACATCTATGCCCCTCGTTCCTTTCTTCTAAGTCTGCCAGCGAGTTAAAGCCCTTAGATTTTTCTTCTCTTAGAGAAGAATCCTATAATGTGCCTTTTACCCTTCAAGAACTGGAGGCAACACTCTCTGCTTGCCGATCATCGGCAGCTGGGCCAGACGGCATACATATTCGTATGCTGCAGCATTTACATCAGTCTGCTCTTACTGTCCTCTTACGACTCTTTAATCTCATATGGTCGCAAGGAGTTCTTCCCCAGCTGTGGAAGTCTGCTATTGTTCTCCCTTTTCGAAAACCAGGTACTACGGGACGTGATTCCTCTCACTACCGTCCCATCGCTCTTACCAGTGCAATTTGCAAGGTGATGGAACGTCTAGTTAATAGACGTTTGATGTGGTATTTAGAGACTCACAATAGTCTCTCCCTAGTCAATATGGCTTCCGTAAGGGCCGTTCTGCCATTGACCCTTGCTGCGCTTGGATACGTATATTCGTAATGCCTTTGCGAATAACCATTCGGTTATCGCTATCTTTTTCGACCTTGAGAAGGCTTATGACACAACTTGGAGATATAATATCTTGGCCCAGGCCCACTCCTTAGGCCTCCGAGGCAACCTACCATTCTTTCTTAAGGCCTTCTTAACTGACAGACATTTCCGGGTCCGGGTTAGTAATGAACTCTCCCGGAATTTGTCCAAGCTGAAGGTGTCCCCAGGGATGTGTTCTGAGCACAACACTCTTTCTGCTTGCTATAAATAATCTGGCATCTGTTCTCCCATCCAATATTTGGTCATCGCTCTATGTGGATGACTTTGCTATAGCTTGTGCAGGTGCTGACTGTCACTTCATTGCAGTTTCCCTCCAGCATGCCATCAACCAAGTTTCTGATTGGGCCACCACTCACGGGTTTAAATTTTCTAGTGGCAAAACTCATCAAATTACGTTCACTAGACGTTCAGTGGTCTCTGATCATCCATTGTACCTATACGGCTCACGTATCCCAGAACGTGATAGTCAGGTTTCTCGGCCTCCTGTTTGACCGCAGATTGTCCTGGAAACCTCACATTACCTCTCTGAAGGCGACTTGTCATAGCCGGCTGAACCTCCTTAAAACCCTCGCACATCTTTCATGGGGGGCTGATCGTAGAACTCTCCTTCGCCTACATTCGGCCCTAATTTTATCGAAACTCGATTATGGTGACCAGATATATTCGGCAGCTTCTCCTGCCACTCTTTCCAGCCTTAATCCCATCCATCACCAGGGATTACGCTTATGCCTTGGTGCTTTTCGTTCTTCCCCGGTTGAGAGCCTCTATGTAGAAGCGAACATTCCATCCTTGTCCGATCGTCGAGATGCACATTGCATTCGCTATTATGTTCGCTCTCATGACCTCCGCAATCCTTCCATGTATAGGATTGTTACAGATGTTAGTAGGCGCTCTTTATTTGTTCGTCGCCCCTGCTTACTTCGTCCCTTTTCTCTTCGTCTACATTCACTCGTGTCTTCCCTTCAGCTCTCACTTCTATATGTTCATGTGACATCTCCCTTTTCCCTACCCCCTTGGGAAGTTCCTGCTGTCCGTGTCTGTTCTATTCCTCTACCTTGCGCGAAAGCCCAACTACCTACGGCGGCTTCTCGCTCTTTCTTTCTAGACCACTTCCGTTCTCATTCCCCTGCCATCGCAGTATACACCGATGGTTCAAAGTCATCTGACGGCGTCGGATTCGCAGCAGTGTTTCTGGACAGCGTTGTACGAGGGCATCTATTACCCTCGGCTAGCATATATACGGCTGAATTGTATGCCATTCTTGTGGCACTTATCCGTATTGCATCTATGCCTGAGTCACCATTTGTGGTCGTTTCAGACTCCCTTAGTGCTTTACAGGCTATCCGTAAAATTGATACACCTCACCCCCTAGTTCTTCGTATCCACCTTTGGTTACGCCGTATCTTTAGCAAGCATAAAGATATTGTTTTTTGTTGGGTCCCTGGTCATGTTGACGTACAGGGCAATGAACAGGCAGACACTGCTGCGCGGTCAGCAGTACATGACCTTCCAGTTTCATATAGAGGTGTTCCTTTCACGGACTATTTTGCGGTCATTGCTACCCACCTTCGCACCCGTTGGCAACAACGCTGGTCTGACCTGCTGAATAACAAACTTCATTCTATTAAACCGGTTATGGTTTCTGGCCTTCTTCTTGTCACCAATGTCGAGGTTGGGAGACTACTCTCTCCCGTCTTCGCATCGGCCACACTCGTCTTACTCACGGGTATCTCATGGAGAGGCTCCCTGCCCCTCTGTGAGCATTGTCAGGTTCCAGTGTCTGTTCGACATATCCTGTTGGACTGCCCACTCTATCAACGAGCACGCAGAATTTACCTTCAACGACGTCTTCGCTCTGTGGCCCTTTCTTTACCTTCCCTTCTTGCAGATGGACCCTCCTTTAATCCTGACTCTCTTGTTGACTTTTTGACAGAAACTGACTTACTACACAAACTCTGAAGATTATGCCTCTAGCACCTCCCTCAGTCCCTTCTACCTCGATCTCTTGCTACCCTCCTCCCCTGCACTACCCACCGTCATCTAGCACTCCATACCCTACTAATCGTCCATCTCCCTCTTACACCTCACTCTCCCTGCATCCTACAATAACCTGCAGCGCTGTATAACCCCTGTGGTTTAGCGCTTCTATTTGATTATAATAATAATAATAATAATAATAACACAAAAGGGGACCCATGTCTTCTTCCCCACAACCTCCTTCCTTTCCTTCATACCTACCTTCCTAGCTTCCTTTCTTCCTTCATTCCTTCCTTTCTTTCTGCCTTCCTTTCTTACATATTTCCTTCCTTCCTTCCTCTCATCTCTTCCTTCCTTCCTCTCATCTCTTCCTTCCTCTCATCTCTTCCTTCCTTCCTCTCATCTCTTCCTTCCTTCCTCTCATCTCTTCCTTCCTTCCTCTCATCTCTTCCTTCCTTCCTTTCTTCCTTCATTCCTTCCTTTATTTCTTCCTTCCTTACTTCTTTTGTTCCTTCCTCTCATCTCTTCCTTCCTTCTTCCTTTCCTCCTTACTTCTTCTTTCCTTCCTTCCTCTCATCTCTTCTTTCCTTCCTTCCTCTCATCTCTTCTTTCCTTCATTCCTTCCTCACATCTCTTCCTTACTTCCTTTCTTTCTTCCTTCCTTCCTTCCTTCTGTTATCCTGGGCATTGCTTTCGGTCACAAACTCCTCAAAACCATGAAATTTATCTTCAGAGACACTTCCATCTGTGTTAGAGCTATCATTGAGGAAGAGAACAGTCCCAAATGTGCCAAGGAGTCAGATAATTCTTACCGCTAGGCATGCTGAACATGGACTACTGAAATGGCGTTCCCACAATGCACCAGTGGCTGCCCGATTTTTTTTTTATACTGCGCACACTGACCACACAGACCCATTCTCTCACATGTGGGCCTACCAGCTTTCTCCTGCTTGATTTGAGGCCGCTAGAATTTAGGCGTATTAATATGTCCGAAACATTGGCTAGTAAGACGTATATATATACGACCGAAACAGTCAAAGGGTTAAGAGTAGATATGAAGTGTTGCACAGCAGAAAAGCATAAGCGTCACCATAGCAGAAATCTGGGTTAGTGAATGAATTGATTCATTAATATTTCATCTATTTTTGGGAATGTGCAGATGTTGTCTACTGCATCTGTAAGTTTGACTCAGAGCCACATAACAAAGTATGTATAGTAACTTAAGTTTCATAACTCTATTCTTCCCTATGCCTGTGTTTTTGCCATTGTTCAAATTTGGCACTTATTATTTTCTGCTTCTGAACGCCTCGTATGTTAAGCTTCACGAGGCAAGAAATCAGAGATGCTGACTGGATCTGGGAGGCAGTGCCAGGAACTGAGTCTTGACCATACAAACACAACTTGGTGACTGCTGATTACGAATTAACCACTTGTACATTTTTTCCTCGGACGAGTGGAAACTTTGGGCACTTTTCCATATACAGTGGACCCTTGAAAATCGTCATTAATCCGTTCCAGAGTGTCTGCCGAAATTCAAAATTGACGATTTTCAAAACCATTTTCCCCACAAGAAATTATGTAAATCAAATTAATCCGTTTCAGACACCCAAAAGTATTAAAAAAATATTTTTTTTACATGAAATATAAATTTATCTTCACACAAAACAATGAGACACGAAGAATAAAACAATAATAACATGGCACTTACCTTTATTGAAGAGTTGTTGATGTGTGGAAGATGGGAGGAGGGTAGAGGATGGAAGAGTTACTATTGTTTGGAAGGGGAATTCCCTTCCATAGCCTTCAGGTACCAAGTCCTTTTCTGGGGTTACTTCCCTTCTTTGTCATTTACTGCCACAGTACATTCATTACTTTAAAATATTTGTAGTCTTAATGTAGGGAGAGAGGTGTGTAGTATTTATTTGCAGGAATTCAGTGTAGGTAGCCTGTAGACGTAGGTACACGTATGTAGCCCCATCTGGGGCTTCACTACACAGCCATATTATTACACTACACAGCCATATTATTATACTACACAGCCATATTATTACACTACACAGCCATATTATTACCATGTTAACTGAGTTTAATCGTTTCTAACAACTACCTTTAGATGCCATCATAAACAAAGGGAGAAGTAATGAATAATTCATGCCGAGAATTGTAAACAAACACGTATGAAGGGCGGTTACTGCACCAGACGCCAGATTTACAGTTTTGTCTAACGCTGCATCAGAGAAAACGTAATGTTTACTCTCCACCTGACTCACCACTCGATAGCATATAAACATTGTATCAATGTTCATATGCTACGTATATGATATGTAACGTGTTTCTTATATACATAATTTTGAAGAAAATATCATAGATGGAGTGATGAAAATGTCTATATTAACCTAAAATAAAACATTTAACCTAAAATAAGACATTTGTTTGAGCTTGGTGTGGGGAAGTACCCTGGCTGGTTTGTGTGGGGAAAGTACCCTGGCTGGTTTGTATGGGGAAGTACCCTGCCTGGTGTGGGGAAGTACCCTGTCTGGTGTGTTCTTTTTTGAATTCTCTTGTGTTTCTCACCTTCTTTAGCAAAGAGCTGGCACTAAAAGCTTTCTTTGGGCCCATGGGGGCTTATTTAGCAGTTGCAAGCACTAAAACGAATGAAATACAGTGGACCCCCGGTGTTCGTGATGCTCCAAACTCAAACAATTACGTAAGTGTATTTTTGTAAGTGCTTTTGTAAGTGTATATTTGGGGGTCAAAAAGGACAAGTCTAATTTACATTATTCCTTATGGGAACAAATTCGTTTGGTAACAGCACTTGAACAGCATTCTGGAACGAATAAATCACGAACACCGGGGGTCCACTGTATTAAGAAATGTATCGTATGAACGCGTGAGGTGATCGTCACTCGCCGAGATACAATGCCAGACTGACACTGAATGGTGTTTGTGTGCCCGTGGTGGCTGGGAGGCCGCTCGGACGCATTTCAGACGAATGCCGATTTTTAAGCCAAAGGACGAAAATGAAGCCAATATTTTGGCGGAAAAAGTTGCCGATATTCAAGGGGGACAATTTTCAAGGGTCCACTGTACCTGATGTGTCTGTTCACCTATCAGTAAGTTGGTATTGCATCTATGTGTTACCTGACTAGTGTGGGTCACATCCTGAGGGAGAGGAGCAAAGGACCCCAGTGGAAATAAGTTTTACAGTCTAATGACTGGGGTTACTAATCCTTCAGGTTAATAATCTGAATTTCATCATCATCATCATCATCATAATCATCATCTTGGATCAAACTTGTATGTAACATGATCAGACCACAAATGTCACTGTATAATTATGTACTATAGTGTTTTGCCTCTCATTATGCATTCTAGCTATGTAAAGTATCTTAAATGCATTAATAATTATGGTAAATATAAAATGAGAAGTAACTACACAGAGGTGAATTAAATAAATCTTTCTAACATTGTTTGGCAGATGGTTTTATATAGCCCAACTTTGCAACCTAATTTTGGCCTCAGGAAAGTTGCAATCTTTCAGTCCAATATTGGCTACAGGATAGTTACCTAGGACCATTGCAACTCTTTAATCCAACAATTACAACACAACTCTGTCATTATATTTGTATTTAAGTACATTTGTTTTTCTTTCAGAAAAAAAAAAAGTTTAGCGCACACAAGACAGGAGGGAAATAATGAGGGGTACAGCTGTGGGCAATTTTATTTTGTAATGAGTCACCTTAGGACTGATAATAAATGATGTGTATTTAATTACTGTCTAGATGTTTCATGAGCTATGAGTATGTTGTATTAGCTGGTGTTTAATTTGTGTGTTCGTAGGAGGGAGGGAGAGAATGAACAAAAAACAAATGATTCATTTGTAATTTAACTAAGTGGAAATTATCTTTCATGCAGGGTGCTGGACACAATGATGTAGAGTTGTACAGTCAGTACCTTGAGCGACTGAAGCAGTTTGTGTCAGTGGAGCTGGTTAATTGACGTCTTGGGGAGGCCCCTCCTCCAACAAGTCAAGGGGGGCTCAATCACCATCCACGTAGCACTGCTGCTTATAGCGGATCCACATCACGTGGGGCCACTGAGGGTCTGCTGTTAAGATGCTGGGACACAGAAATGGGCATGATTGCTACTGAAGGTATGTTTGCAACTGAGGCTGTCATGGCTTCTGAAGGAAGATTGACAGCAGCTCTTGCTACACCAACACTCTCCACAGTAGAGACCTCATCTGGCTGTGCCACACCTACAAACATCACCACCATTGCCTCCAAGAGTCCAGCCAAACCATCTCCAAAACTGTCAAGAGCCTCTGCTACACCCTCTCCATCTCCTTCAGTCTCATCGACTAATCAGCCTCCAGTCCAGCAAGATTTACCTTCCCTTCCTCAAGATGCTTCCTCCATTACCCTCTCTACAACTTTGCTCCAACAACACCGTCGTCACCATTCACGATCTAGCTCAGCAACGGAGAAGCTACTGTGACCTCTGGAGTCATTAGTCTAACCTTATATTGTGTATAGTTAACAGATTCAGGAAACATGAAACTTAACATCCTCTGTAACTGTATGATATATGCCTCATGTCATTGCTCCATGTTACGCAACATTCAGTTACTAGTAAAGACAAGATAAATATGACTCCCTAAGCATGGAGAGAGGGATTTGCATTCAGTGTTTACAGTGACTGGATTGGAGCAAGAGAGAGGGTAGGCCATCACCGTGTTGCAGTGAGGTTAGTTGATCTCTTGGAAATGACTTAAAACTATGGACCTTGTGTGCATGTTGCATCTCAGGTCTCAGGTCAGTGAGGTTTGGTAAAGTTTGACCTGGATATTTAAGGTCAGTTTATTTATTTTTTTATGTAATTCATACACGTTCGTTTAGAGAGCCATCACAAATTTTATATTGTTAATCTGTATGAACAAATGCAGAAAACTGTTACTCTAGGTCATGAACTAGTAAAAACAAAACGAAGCCGCAGCATTGAAGGAGTAATATTCTTGAATGTCGAATCATAATTTGAACGAGAGGTGATTATGGTAAATAATTCTGTGGCAGCTGCAGTTAGTTATCTGTGGCTTGCTGACCAATGCATTCTGAGTAGGTGTTTTGTATGTCCATGTTTGATACATTCAGGTCATTAGAGCTAGTACATTACAAAAATAAGACATTTTATTTTTCCCTAAGACCCTGTAGTATTGTTTACCCTCAAGCAGATATGAATTGCAGGTTATATATTGCTGTGACATTGATCACTTATGAAGGTAATGCAGGTACTGTTGCTGAATTATTATTATAATGAATATTGTCATTGCCAGTGAAACTGTTGTATTGAATTTACACCGTTTTGTTGAAGTTAGGGAAGGATTGATGGTGTATTCTAGGAGAGGTGGTAGTATTTAGAAATTTGAAAGTGCATAATAAGCTTTAGGTTATTGTGATCCATTGATCAGGATACTGTAAATCTAGTGTTCATCTCTAGTAATGCATTGTGCATTTTTAGACCAGTGAATCATATTTTTTATTAAATACAAAAATCTGTATGAATATCTGATGGGTTTAGTTAGAAAAATGATAGTTCACCTTTTATTGTCATTTGTTTAATACAATTATTTCCACTATTTGAGACTTAATAGAGAGGTGATTCAGCCTCTAAATCTTAGAAGTTTGGTATTGGTTTTGTGTGAGAGCAGATGTTTCAAGCCAAGAGATATGGTCTACCAAATATGTGATTACATGTATGGCAAGGACTTCCTATAAAGATATGAAGAGAAGCACCACACAAGAATAAATGTTTGTTTAACACAACATTTTGCTTGGGATGGTCTTTGTAAATTTGTAAAAGCTCATTGTCTATGAGGAGGCCTTGTCCTTTATGGTGGGTCTGCATGTGTGTGTGATTGCTATATATTTTGCTGAAGAAGGGTGGCTTCGAAATCTCTATAAAGTTATGAAGTTAGTTATATGCAATGTTTTACCCTTACATTTATAGAAAAAATGTGACATTTTGCTAAAATTTGTGTTTAAAGATGGGTGTGTGATGCCATTATATGGTCATCATGTAACTGAATGGGACATGTTTATATGGGATGAATGAGAATACTGGAACCTCAAGTGTTTGTTATTTATAATCAAATTAACCTAAATCTGCATCATTTTGATAATTAAGTAACAAACTTTTGAAAAGGTGATAAAGTACAAAATGCAACTTCTATAAGGCAGAGAAGAATCGAGTGACGTGTTTGAACATCGAGTGATGGTTTGTCTTCCTAGTATCAGAAAATGTACACAGATATGGTAACTGTTGGTAGACTGGCTGAACTCTTAGTAGGGATCTTGTACTTTACAGAATTTATTTACACTAGTAGTACCTTTATCATCCAGCTTCCAGTAAACCTGAACCCTTGAGACAAGTTTAATGAATATTGATCATAACTGACTGTCTTGGGTGACCAGTTTGCTGGTGAAGTGTAGCCTGGTTAACAAATATTGGCATGAGGGACTCTCATCCTGGAAGTTATTGCAGGAAAAGTATATGGGCATTTGTGTCTTTAGGGTGATAGATTTTTTAAGTGGTAAATCATTTAATATTTTGTGAACACTGTGTGCAGCCTGAATTGCATCCATTGTGTTTAAAGCCTAGATGCACCACTTAATTTTAATTTTTTTTTTAGTTTTATAGTAATAAGTAGTGCAATTTATTTTATAAAATATAGTTTTGAGATAAGCTTTAATCTTTAAAAATATGACATAGACTGCCAGCTTATTCTCAAGTTTACTCTGATTTTCAGCCCATTATATCTTCCTGCCTTTGTATTTCAAAAATCCTATTGGCAGTTATTCCTAATATCAGTAGTTATTATTTATTTGTATAACTTAATTCATTTCCCATAAATTGTCATCTACCATATATATATATACATATAAATTTCTCTTGAATTTTTTTTTGCCTTATTTCACCTATTACTGCAATTATCCTTCGTTTTAAGTGATTATTATTTTTGACACTGAAATAAAGACTAGGTCATGTTGTTTACGGTACTGGACAGAGAATATATTATGAACATCAGTATTCTGTCATTTATGTTATACTACATGCCTTTTCATAAATTTGCGAATGTTTTTAAAATTGCATTTATTGTCCTTAATGCTAGCAGCTGATTATTTAATCAATAAAATAATGCTGCAAAAATGTTGTAATTGTATTTTGTTAGTTATTTATGCAGTTCTTAAGCTCAGTTTCCTGCATGTTATAATCCCATCACAATTTTACTTTTCCAAAACCTTTAAACAAAAATTATTTTTGTCTTAAGTCTTACATTTGTAGACATTAACAAAAAATAAAAATTAAGTTATTTAGGTAAGACACATGGTGTCTGTTGCAGCAGTATAAAGCCATTTCTAAATAATTAGTTGTTTATGACATAGAGTACAAAACAATATTGTCCTCAGGCTGGCAGAGCAGAGCAGGGTGGGTGGGTGGCAGGAAGGACACAGGTGTGAGTCTTGTAGTTATTGAACTGCTAACAGTGCAAGTGTAAGCTTGACCATTACCTGCTTCTGGAAGAGAAGTCTCTAGTATTTACAATCTTTATAGTGTATGGAACAGTAAGATATTTGTGTGATTGTGCTTCCATGTTTGGATGTATGCTCTAAAATAACATTTAATTTTAAAACATGTGGATAAAAGCCATGCTTTTGGACAAATGGATTCTGTGTTACTATGTTATTAATTGATTCCTTAAAAGATAACTACAAAAAAATAATATTTGGATACTCAGTATTAAAAACCTCTAAGTGGTTTAAACTTTATATGAAGTTTATATAAATCTGCTGTGTAAATGTGTTTGTAATTATCTATTTGTCATTATGGGAATAAAGCTTATGCTTGTAGTGTCCTCTCTGTTAAATTTGTATATTTTTAAAAATTTTAATGGTTTTGGCACTATTTCTTCCTTTATTCCCATTACAGTTAACAACTACAGCCTCTCCTCACTTAATGATGGAGTTCCATTCCTAAGACCACGTCGTTAAATAAATTCATCTCTAAGTGAGGAGCATACTATAATGGTAGTGGTTTGTGTCAACAATCTTTGATATTGTATTAATGTCACCTTTTCACCATTTGTAACATTTCTGGTATATTTTTAAATGTTCATACAGTAGTGTACCGTATATTGTAATAAATAGAATAGAGGAAATCAGCTCTAATATACATTAAATTATTTAGGAATACATACTGATCAGAGAGCCCATCGTAAGTCCGAGTAGTCGGTAAACGAGTTCGTCGCTAAGTGAGAAGAGGCTGTGCTTCCAAAGTTCTCTTATAGTACCTTTCTACATTCCTTTATTATTTGTGTGTGCGGGCGTGTGCATGCATGCGTACGTGTGTGTGCTTGTGCATGCATGCATTCATTGTGTGTGTTTGTGTGCATATATGTGTGTACACATGCGCACACACATATGCATGTGTGTGTGCACGTGAGTGTGTATGTGTACTTATGTACTTGCCTATGTGTGGTTGCAGGGGTCAAGTCTCAGCTCCTAGCCTTACCTCTTTTCTGGTCACTACTAGGTTCACTCAGGACTTTGAGAGTCTTATCGTACCTCTTCTTAAAGCTTTGTAAGAATCGTGCCTCTACCATTTCACTCTCTAGGTTCTGCTTCCTGAGTGCTGTATGTCTGAAGAAATCATTCCTAACATCACTGTGTTTCATCTGAGCTTTTAACATCTGTGCTCTCATGTTCCTGTTTCCCATCTCAAACAATCTGTTCCTATTCACCTTATCAGTTCCTCTCAGTATTTTGTACATTACCATATCACCCCCTCTCCTCATAGGATATACCCCTTAGCTCCAGGATTAGTCTCGTTGCAAACATCTGTGCTCTCATGTTCCTGTTTCCCATCTCAAACAATCTGTTCCTATTCACCTTATCAGTTCCTCTCAGTATTTTGTACATTACCATATCACCCCCTCTCCTCATAGGATATACCCCTTAGCTCCAGGATTAGTCTCGTTGCAAACCTCTGCAGTGTCGTGACTGACTCCTTACCTAGCTGTCTAAACACTAATCTTAGATTTTCCAAACGCTCATTTGCTGCAGCAATTATTTCGTTGATGTGCCCTTCTGGTGATATGCTTCCTATAGTACTCTCCCCAATGCCCTTCTTGAGTGTGATTTGTAGCTTTTGCTGCTGCCCCGAGCCTGTTCTCCATCTGCAGTTTTTGTCCCCAAACTTCATAATTTTGCACTTGCTGGGGTTAAACTGCATTAGCCACTTGTCAGACCAGACCTACATCCTGTCTATATCCATTTGTAGCCCTTCCTGGTCCACATCTGCTTGTATATTAGTTTTAGATAATCTGTGAACAGGGATACCTCTGATTTTTCCTTCCATCATGTCATTCACTTACACAAGAAATAGCACTGTTCCTTTTGGAACCCCACTTGTCACTCACCTATTCTGACACTTCTTCATGGACAGTCACTCATCGTCTCTTTCCTGTCAGGAGAGATTCAATGAGTGCTCTGTTATTCCTGCCTGCTCTTCCAGCTTGTGCACCAGTCTGTTGTGCTGTACTGTATCAAAAGCCTTCCAGCAGTCCAAGAAAGATGCAATATTTCCATCCCTTTCTATCCTATCTTACTTCTGTTACCTTGTCATAGAACTCCAGTAGGTTTATGACAGGATTTACCATCTCTAAAGCTGTGCTGGTTGTCATGTATGAACCCACTCCTTTCTAGGTACTCCACTCTTCTGATAATCTCCATAACTTTCTATACTGTGCTAAATGTCAGTGACACTGGTCTGTAGTTTAACCCTTTCACTGTCGGTCCCATAATATTATGGCTTGTAAGCCAGTGTTGGTGCCGTAATATTATGGCTTGCAAGCCAGTGTTGGTGCCGTAATATTATGCCAAAATTCTAGCGTCTTCTAATCTTGCACCTCTTTAAGGGGGGCTCCTTGACGTGGTAAAGAGGCTATCGGTCTGAGGAATTGGACCTTTTGGTCTTCTTCCTCAGACCGAACCTAATTACCCCCCAATCCCCCCTCCCTTTTCCCATCTCCCCCATCCTCCCTTTTCCCTTTCCTCCTCCTCCTCCTCATCCCTCCCTTATTTCCTTCCCAGTTTTACCCTGGGAGCTTCTCTCCTCAGGCATTCTAGTTCCTAGGTAGGGGGAAGGGTATCGTAGTCCATCCCATTCTGTTGAGGTCCTTGGCGGTGGTGTAGTTTGCCGTGGAATCTGGATCGCCTGGGGATGTCCCGATCCTCTCCGGTCACCCGGGGGTGGCTTTGGGTATCTTTCGGGCGACGGGTGTATCTCTGGAGGCCACCTTTCGGATTCCGGGGTGGTGCGAGCGGTATGCTTTGTGGGGATATCCGGCCGCCCTCTCTTTTGTCCGCCGAGATGGCTCGGTGGATGTGAGGTTGCTATCCCGGATTGCTGGTTTACTGGCGTGAAGGGTAGGGTATGGCACGGGTTCCATGCAGCATCTGCACTACTTGCGGTGTTGAGGTCCTCTTGGGCACGGAGGGGATTTGCGCTCCCTTTCATTCCTCCTAGGACCTATTCCTCCACGTTCCCCCTTTTTTATTCTTTTTTATTTTTATTTTCTTTTCTTCTTTCTTTTTTTCTTAAAAATAAAAAGAAAGAAGTAACCTAACCATGGCTGACCCAATCCATGAACCCACTACCCCGGGCCCCTTCCTGATACCGCACCCAGTACTGACCCTGCCTCGTTAACGGATGACTCTTTGGACACCTCTCATGCCCCTGTACCTCTTGCTGGTGCTGGTTCGTCACCTGCTTCAGGTACCAGGGTCCCGACTGGCCCTTTCGATACGTCTGACCTTCGCTCTTCTCTGACCTTGATTCCGGCTTCTCCTCGACGGTGCGGCAATTTCGAATCGCTCGCCCGTCTCCCATCGGACCACCCCGGTCCCACACAAAACGACCAAGACCTCACACATGACGATTCGACACTCCTTCTCGTTCATCGCAGAAACGACCAGCTCGTCACTCACTCCCTTAAACTCTCTGTTTCAAACTACTCAATGGACAAAGTTTTTTACTCTTCGTCCAACTTCTCCTAATACCTATCTTTCAGACCATAGTATTGGTAAGGCTCTACTACGCCATGTTGGTCAAAACATCTCATTTCACGCTCTCAAGAGCGGCACTCGCATCATCACGGTCCAGAATGCTGGCCAAGCTCGTGATCTTTCTCTTCTTACGACCATTGACAATACACCTGTTACTATTGACAAGCACCATTCCCTCAATTCTTGTTGTGGTTCTGTCATTTTGCCCCACACCATTGTCCAACGGAATTTCCAGACATGTGGTGATGACATTTTCGAGCAGCTTGAGCTCCAAGAACTCCCTATCCTTAAAGTTGACACTTTTGTCCTCCCAGCCAATAAGCGAAGACGTTATCCTTGCAATATAGCTCGTTAACGTTTGACTGCCGAGAACTGCCACCTTCGGTCTACATTGCAGGTCAACGTTTACAAGTTCGAAAGGTGACCCTACACCGCAGCAGTGTAGAAACTGCTGGCGTTTTGGTCATCCAGCAAAATATTGCAGGTCCATGGCCGAATGCCCAGTCTGTGGTGCTGACGACCATGCCAGTTCTTCTTGTACTCTACCTCCCTCTTGCCTTAACTGTCATGAGGCACATCCTTCATAATTCTCGCCGTTGTCAGGTTTACCTGAATGAGCGGGAAATCCGTTGTCTCAAAGAGGCGGAAGGCTTCTCCTATGCTATGGCTGTCTCTCATCTTCGCCTTCAAGGGAAACTTCCCGTATTTCTTATTCTCGCATTGCTAAACGTCGCCCGCTTCTGGGGTCCCAACTTCCACGGCTTCCTCTGTGGTTGCCTCATCCGCAATCACCCCTGTCTCGAATCCTTTTGATATTCTTGGCTCCGAGGTCCCTACCTCGCTTCCCATACTGTCCACACTCCTTCCTCTACTCACTCGCACAATCCTGAGTCTACCGTCCTCGTTCTTCACCTAAACCTCAGCGCCCCCTCCTTCTCATAAGCCCGGCAAAAATCCCTACTGCCAGGTCCTTCGCCTCTGACTAGTTCTATAACGTGTGTGGAGGTTCATCCTCCTCCTCATACACTACCTTCATCCCCTGTCCCCTCCCAAGCCCCTTCGACAGTTTCCTCTTCTATCTCCTCACCCTCTACTTTAGTGCAGTCTATAGACTCCCGATCGTTGCTCACTCTTCTTCCATTTCTAATGTAGTCCCACATTCTGCATCTTTGACTTCGAAACACTGGAAGCTATTGCAGAATATATTACAGAGACTGGACAGATGATGGACACTACTCCACCTGAGGTTCCTCATCTCTCTTCTTCGTCTCAACCCCCTTCCTTCACAACGTCCTCCTCCTTCTCTGATTACAGGTCTTCCGCTGCCTCCACACGTGGACTTTTCTAACCCTAGTCCATAGATTCCTCTCACTTCCACTTATATCTTTCTCTCCATAAATCATGGCTTATTTACAGTGGAATATCCGAGGCCTCAGGGGTAACCGGGGTGAGCTTCAGGTGTTGCTCTCTCAGTTTTCCCCTGTTGGGGTCTGTTTGCAAGAACCCAAATTACAATCCACTGTTATCAGGCCCTTTTCAGGCTATGATTTGTTATATTCATCGGATCCTTTTTCCGATGGAACCTTTAACGAAAGTGCTCTTCTTATACGCACTGGTGTTCCATACCGTCAGCTCTATGTTCCTTCTTCCTTACATTACACCGCAGCCCGTATCCACTTGAATAAGTGGTATACACTCTGTTCTTTATATCTCTCCCTTCAGGGCAATGTCTATCCCAGATGTTGATTTTCTGGTTTCTTCCTTACCGCCACCCCTTCTATTACTCGGCGATTTTAACGCACACCATTTTCTCTGGGGAGGATCGCACTGTGACTCCCTGTGGCATTCAGTTGGAGGCATTTCTTGCTTCTCTTCCCTCCATGTTTTAAATACGGGTACTCCTACCCATTTTGATCCCCGAACTCATTCTTTCTCCTGCATCGATCTTTCCATCTGCTCTTCATCTACTGTCCTTGACTTCACCTGGTCTGTCCTCCCGGACTTACATGACAGCGATCATTTCCCAATCATCCTTAAGTCCCTCTGTTTTCTCCACCTCCTCATTGCCCACGCTGGCAATTTGACCGGGCGAAATGGGACCTTTACGCACATCTTACTGCCTTTCATGAGGTTCCTATCTCGTCCTCCATTGATGAGGTTTTACATCTCTTTTCGTCCTCCATCTTCACAGCGGCTTCACATTCTATTCCCCAAACCTCGGGCAAGCATCCTCAGAAGTGCGTGCCTTGGTGGTCTCCTGCTTGTGCTCGGGCAGTGCGTTTGAAACGTGCTGCATGGGGCAGGTATCGATATAACAGAACCACAGAGAGACTCCTTGATTTCAAGCAGAAGAGAGCTATTGCTCGTCGTGTCATACGTGATGCTAAACGCACTTGCTGGCGAGATTACGTTTCTACTGTCACTTCGGCTTCCTCGATGAGTGCAGTCTGGAAGAAAGTGCGGAAATTAAGTGGTAAATTCTCCCCCGACCCGGCTCCTGTTCTTCAGGTTGCTGGTGTCGATATAGCACACCCTCTTGCCGTTGCCACTGAAATTGGTAACCATCTCGTCCGCATTTCTCAGGGGCTCCATCTATGCCCCTCGTTCCTTTCTTCTAAGTCTGCCAGCGAGTTAAAGCCCTTAGATTTTTCTTCTCTTAGAGAAGAATCCTATAATGTGCCTTTTACCCTTCAAGAACTGGAGGCAACACTCTCTGCTTGCCGATCATCGGCAGCTGGGCCAGACGGCATACATATTCGTATGCTACAGCATTTACATCAGTCTGCTCTTACTGTCCTCTTACGACTCTTTAATCTTATATGGTCGCAAGGAGTTATTCCCCAGCTGTGGAAGTCTGCTATTGTTCTCCCTTTTCGAAAACCAGGTGCTACGGGACGTGATCCCTCTCACTACCGTCCCATCGCTCTTACCAGTGCAGTTTGCAAGGTAATGGAACGTCTAGTTAATAGACGTTTGATGTGGTATTTAGAGACTCACAATAGTCTCTCCCCTAGTCAGTATGGTTTCCGTAAGGGCCGTTCTGCCATTGACCCCTTGCTGCGCTTGGATACGTATATTCGTAATGCCTTTGCGAATAACCATTCGGTTATCGCTATCTTTTTCGACCTTGAGAAGGCTTATGATACAACTTGGAGATATAATATCTTGGCCCAGGCCCACTCCTTAGGCCTCCGAGGCAACTTACCATTCTTTCTTAAGGCTTTCTTAACTGACAGACATTTCCGGGTCCGGGTTCGTAATGAACTCTCCCCGGAATTTGTCCAAGCTGAAGGTGTCCCCAGGGATGTGTTCTGAGCACAACACTTTTTCTGCTTGCTATAAATAATCTGGCATCTGTTCTCCCATCCAATATTTGGTCATCGCTCTATGTGGATGACTTTGCTATAGCTTTGCAGGTGCTGACTGTCACCTCATTGCAGTTTCCTCCAGCATGCCATCAACCGGGTTTCTGATTGGGCCACCACTCACGGGTTTAAGTTTTCTAGTGGCAAAACTCATCAAATTACGTTCACTAGACGTTCAGTGGTCTCTGATCATCCATTGTACCTATACGGCTCACGTATCCCAGAACGTGATACAGTCAGGTTTCTCGGCCTCCTGTTTGACCGCAGATTGTCCTGGAAACCTCACATTACCTCTCTGAAGGCGACTTGCCATAGCCGGCTGAACCTCCTTAAAACCCTCGCACATCTTTCATGGGGGGCTGATCGTAGAACTCTCCTTCGCCTACATTCAGCCCTAATTCTATCGAAACTCGATTATGGTGACCAGATATATTCGGCAGCCTCTCCTGCCACTCTTTCCAGCCTTAATCCCATCCATCACCAGGGATTACGCTTATGCCTTGGTGCTTTTCGTTCTTCCCCGGTTGAGAGCCTCTATGTAGAAGCGAACATTCCATCCTTGTCCGATCGTCGTGATGCACATTGCATTCGCTATTATGTTCGCTCTCATGACCTCCGCAATCCTTCCATGTATAGGATTGTCACAGATGTTAGTAGACGCTCGTTATTTGTTCGTCGCCCTGTTTACTTCGTCCCTTTCTCTTCGTCTGCATTCACTCTTGTCTTCCCTTCAGCTTCCACCTTTATATGTTCATGTGGCTTCACCCTTTCCTCTACCCCCTTGGGAAGTTCCTGCTGTCCGTGTCTGTTCTATTCCTCTACCTTGCGCGAAAGCCCAACTGCCTACGGCGGCTTCTCGCTCTTTCTTTCTAGACCATTTCCGTTCTCATTCCCATGCCATCGCAGTATACACCGATGGTTCAAAGTCATCTGACGGCGTCGGATTCGCAGCAGTGTTTCCGGACAGCGTCGTACGAGGGCATCTGTTACCCTCGGCTAGCATATTTACGGCTGAATTGTATGCCATTCTTGTGGCACTTATCCGTATTGCATCTATGCCTGTATCACCATTTGTGGTGTTTCAGACTCCCTTAGTGCTTTACAGGCTATCCGTAAAATTGATACACCTCACCCCTAGTTCTTCGTATCCACCTTTGGTTACGCCGTATCTTTAGCAAGCATAAAGATATTGTCTTTTGTTGGGTCCCTGGTCATGTTGACGTACAGGGCAATGAACAGGCAGACACTGCTGCGCGGTCAGCAGTACATGACCTTCCAGTTTCATATAGAGGTGTTCCTTTCACGGACTATTTTGCGGTCATTGCTACCCACCTTCGCACCCGTTGGCAACAACGCTGGTCTGACCTGCTGAATAACAAACTTCATTCTATTAAACCGGTTATAGGTTTCTGGCCTTCTTCTTGTCACCAATGTCGAGGTTGGGAGACTACACTCTCCCGTCTTCGCATCGGCCACACTCGTCTTACTCACGGGTATCTCATGGAGAGGCTCCCTGCCCCTCTCTGTGAGCATTGTCAGGTTCCAGTGTCTGTTCGACATATCCTGTTGGACTGCCCACTCTATCAACGAGCACGCAGAATTTACCACCAACGACGTCTTCGCTCTGCGGCCCTTTCTTTACCTTCCCTTCTTGCAGATGGCCCCTCCTTTAATCCTGACTCTCTCATTGACTTTTTGACAGAAACTGACTTACTACACAAACTCTGAAGATTATACCTCTAGCACCTCCCTCAGTCCCTTCT
The DNA here is from genome assembly GCA_009830355.1 of Cherax destructor. NCBI lineage: Eukaryota > Metazoa > Arthropoda > Malacostraca > Decapoda > Parastacidae > Cherax > Cherax destructor. The sequence continues at coordinate 80,281 of WNWK01005363.1, forward strand.
ACCTCGATCTCTTGCTACCCTCCTCCCCTGCACAATCCACCGTCATCTTGCACTCCATACCCTACTAATCGTCCATCTCCCTCTTACAACCCACTCTCCCTGCATCCTACAATAACCTGCAGCGCTGTATAACCCCTGTGGTTTAGCGCTTCTATTTGATTATAATAATAATAATTCTAATCTTGCAGAAGAAAGCTGGTAGGCCTACATATGAGAGAATGGGTGTGAGTGGTCAGTGTGCCTAGTATAAATGAAAAAAAACTCCGACCGTGTTTTTGGCTTAAAACAGCAAATTTGTGGTGTATTTTCGTATGGTATTTATGGTTGTATTCTCATTTTCTTGGTCTCATTTGATAGAATGGAAGATATATTACAGAAATAGAGATGATTTTGATTGGTTTATGAACTAAAAATACCTTGAAATTGTGCTCAAAGTAGTGGAAATGTTCGATTTTTGCTGATGTTCAAGAGTAAACAAATCATGTCACACGTCTAATACACGTCAACTGGTTGATCTAATATGCTTTCACAGATGCGCTGATATTATTTATACCATTTTTACAATAATGTAGTAGTCTGCATAACAGTAAATCTTTATTTTTGTCTGAATAAAAATTTAAAATGGAAAGCAAGCGTAATATAAGATGGGCCTGGAGACGTGACTAATGAACAGAGAAAATTTTATTTTAGTGCTAGGAATGTTTGTATTGTTAATTCTGGACCCTATTTTGAAACTGGCCTTACTTGAATTGTGTATGAAATTGGCCAAATTACCAACTTTTGATCACTTTATTAGGTAATTGAAATCAGTAAATGGGCAGTTTCTTGTACTCAATCGATAGAACAACAAATGGAGTTCTAGCAAAATGACTATGAGTTTAGTCGACTGGAACAATAGAATTGACCAAAAATGGGCTCAAAGTGGGCAAAATCGCCAATGCGTAAATATCGCCGAGACCGCTAACTTCATGAGAGCATAATTCCGTAAGTTTTCCATCAAATTTCGCACTTTTGGTGTCATTACCACTGGGAAAAGATTCTTTATCATTTCATAAGAATTTTTTTTTTTAAATTCTTTGACATGGAGAGCAAATTTGTGAGCAGGGGTCTCAACAGTGAAAGGGTTAATGCTGCCTGTCTCTCTCCTTTCTTAAAAAATAGGACTACATTTGTTGTATTCTTCACCTCTACAAGCTGCCCTGTGTATGCACATGCATGTGTACTCATGGTTGCAGGGATGCAGGGATCGAGTCATTTCCTGTGGGCATGTGTGCCTGTTTGTGTCCTTGTGCGTGTCTGTGTGTGTGAGACATGTATGAAATTAATGTTATGCCTAATTAGTCAAGTCAGTCAAACAAACTGAATCACCTTAAAAATAGATTTACTGATATTTCTTTGTGTATTTATAGATATAGGTGGATGTCACCTTGTGAACATTGGAGTTAGGATAATCCACAGTCACTAATAGGTCACTGTGGATCCAGTTGATTTTTTAGGAATGTCATTCTGCATATGTAAACATGGAGTTAAAAAGAATCATAACTTATTTTCTCTTTTATGGAATGCATTAATATTTAGTTTGAATTCATTTTCTGCATGCAAGGAAGGCTTGTATTTGTTTGGTAGAGATTGGTTTGAAGCTGTAGCTTTAATAATTGTGATTTTCCTAAAACTTATAAATTTTAATTTTTCTGTTATTTTTCACCAAATGCATTTTTATTTTGTGTTGATCTTATGTTTGTGTGGTAGGCTCTCATTTGTTCGACATAGATTGGTCACAAATTGTAGATTCAGTCACTTTAGGCATTGTAGGTGAGAGGAGGGCCAGAGGAGTCCTGTCTTGTATGTGGTTGAGGTAGCTGATGCTACTCGATCACTTGCCTGTCCTCACCACAGCTCTCCCTGCTACATGCCCAGGTACAGTACTTGCTACCCTTACCACAGCTATCCTTGCCATATGCCCAGGTACAGTACCTGCTATCCTCACCATAGTTCTCCCTGCCATATGCCTAGGTGCAGTACCTGCTTCATCACAATCCCAGGCATGCAGTTATCCTCACCACAAATCTTGCAAACCACATATTCAGGCACCTTCTATTCTCACTCTTACCCTCGCTGACACACTGTATGACCCAGACACTTATTACAAGAGGGAGGGAGTGAAGAGTATATGTAAACAGTGTTGTGTCAAATACAATGGTAAAGAAAGACTGGAAGATAGCGACTCATCTCAGGTGAGTATTGATTTTAATTTCATTGTTAAAAACAAATTCAGTTTTATAAGGAATGTTACTAGGGAATGCATATGTGAATGTAACATGGGAGTCTGTATCCATGTGGTATACTGACAACAGTGGTGAGGAAAAATACATGTTGCAGAACATGCTTATGTTGGGACAGAGTTCTATGTAGACCTTTATCAAGCTTCTTATATACACCCAGTGAAATATCCAGTAAAAAGCTTGTTCTCCAATACATGTGTTTTTTACTATGGAGGGATTTGTGTGGGTTTTGTTACAAACACTCCAGCGGAAGGTTTTCAGGAAGTCATCTCTGTCTTAAGCTGCAGACCCCCTGTATATTCATTGGCCTTAACATGGTATAATCTGACCTTACCATAACTAACACAATACAATAGTCCCTACAAATTCATGGGGAAAGGTGTTACTTTCCTAGATGTCTTGTGAAACTAGAAACCCTCAAGAATACAAAATTTAAGTTTGCATGACAAATTTTGTATTTGAGACCTTATCTCTAGTATATCACATTGATAGTAACAGTCATAAGATGGAATGACCATTGGGCCAGAAAAATGTTGGATAATTAAATCTTAGTTGATTGCTTATTAGTAAAAACAGATATTTAAATCTTTCTTGGCTGCCCATCAGTAAAAACGTTAGATAATGGAAACCTGAGAGTCTGGCAGCCTGTAAGTTTGTAGGGATGACTGACTGTATAACCTAATTCCACTCAAGTTATGTAAGGTCAGACTAAATTTTATTAAGAATTTTCATCAATAAAATTTGGTACAGTAAACCCCTCATTATACAACACTGAAATAATGGGCAAAATCCACTGGGTAAATTGTACTTTTAACTCGTTTATTTTTAATGTTTTGAAGAATGAGACACTCATTCTTGAACTTATCAGTTTTCTAAACCATTTATCACATTTCAATTTTTTTTTAATATAACTGTAAACTGAGGGTACAGTACTATATTATGTGTACAGTAGAGTATTTAAGTGCCTTTTTCTGCTATTTCTTTAACATTTTGATGTAAGAGACACTCGGACAATCCCCTCCCATTGGTTCATTATATCGAGCGTTTACTGTAATTTTGCAATGTTCAGATCAGTTTTGTTGATTTAATACAACACTTCCTTCAGGGAGGTTCCTTGATGTGATGAATGTCTTGGTCCAAGGAATCTGAGCTTTCTTTGCTTGCTTCAAACTTGAAAACATCACCAACCCTTACCACTACTCTGAGCCTAAACAGCATATTTTCCCTTCTTGATTAGATTCGCTTCTTAATGAATGTAAAAGGAGTTCACTGTTCCAGTTCACTTTGTGCCAGTGCTTCTTCCAAGGTGAGTGCTTAGGTGGTATTGTCCCTTCTAATCAGAGGGAATTGGACCAAAAAGAACAAAAAGGCACAATACTGGCTGCCTCACCTTCATGTTAGTGTGACTTGTAAATGGTTCAAGTCAAACTGAACGTTGTCATAAGCTTCTCTCTCCTGTGTGGGGGTTATTTGTGTGTTGGACCAACTCAGGACTTGTCAGGTGGGGCTGCCACATGGTCCACTTGTGCTATATCTGGCAGCTATCCAATGAGTCAACTGACAATGGAAGCCAGAGTGGTTTTAAGACCTTTATAGGCCCTAGACTCACTGCCTTCATAAGCTCTGCCCCTTACCCAACAAATAACTAAACTATTGCAATATTCATGTACACTATACATTTTATTTTAATTTACAAAATTTTTCATAGGCCTTAGGTACTGAGCCTATTGTGGTTAATGGTTAATATGGCCCTGGTGACCGTGAATCCAGGAGTGGCAGCTAAATGTGTACAACTGCCATTTGTTCCAGTTTGCTCTCCACCATTATTAGCTCATTTATGTTGGCACCATTGGTACACACTGTCCAGTCAGCTTTGCTAATACTTGTTAAGTTAATTGTGTGGGTGCCACCCAGGTGTAGGATAAGAGATGCTTCTGAGGTGGCAATGCTGCTAGTTGCATCTGTGTTTGGTGGTGTTTGGTTGCATTGGTGGAGTCTTTTCTTCCATTCTTTTGGATACACTGTTTTTCCCTTTGTCTTCTGAGAATTTGTGGCTGACCGTCTCAAGGGACCCCAGCATGGCAACAATTTGAAAGTTATTCTTGCAAATGTCAGCTCTCGTCACACTACCACAACAGCCTCATGCTGAGTCTCCTCTTCCTCCTCCTCCTCCTCCTTGTCTCAGTCCTAGGAGGCAGTTTCCCCTCCTCCATGCTGGGTGCAATTGCCTGTCCTTACAAATACAAATTTTATTTCTGTGCATATTATACAGTGTGAGATTTACATGTTATAAAATACTGTTAAGCTCAAAGAAAGCCACTAGCATGACTGCGCATTTTGGCAGACTAATCTAATGCTTACATACTAAACTAGACATAGGTTACGGAGTGGTAAATTTTAATTATTCATTATTTTACATCATTACCTGGTCCATGACCAGGCCTCATGTTGGAACAGGGCCTGATCCAATCAAGAGCTGGTCTGAAGGTGGTTTTTCATCGTCAGGTGATGGGGTGTGTGCTGTGTTAAGGGTGCTACACAAGTGGAAAGTCTCACCTACAAAACATAGATGTTTGTGAACATATTCACCTCAACCTGCGTTGCGAAACAGTTCTTCACTCATTCTAACCTCAGTATTTGTTTACTGAGTGCACCAATAATATCTATAGTGAACTCAAACTTCATTTGATCATTGTGTTGATACTTAAGTTTGAACTCTGAATTACCATAAGAAATACCTGAACATCACCAAGCTCCACCCCTCTATCTATTTTGTGGATAATTACCGGACAATGATGCAACTCTTACCTTCCCCTACTGTGTTGTTAGTACCGGCAATAATAATAATTATAATATTTTTTTTAACATGGCGGCTGTCTTCCACTGAAGTAGGGTGACCTGGAAACGGAGAGACTTTCACCATCACTCAATTACTGTCTTGCCTGAGACCTGCAACTCAAATGGCCCTCCAAACTGCAACATCCCCAGCCATTCTTCAGAATGCAGACACCATACTTCATACCTCCAGGACTCAGGTCTGGCTAACCAGTTTTCCTGAATCCCTTCATAAATGTTACCTTGCTCACGCTCCAACAGCACATCAAGTCATAAAAACCATTTGCTTCCAATCACTCCTATCTATCACACTCACACAACCACTGGATGTCCAGGCCCCTTGTGCACTGAACCTCCTTTATTCCCTTCCCTCCAACCTTTCATTGGATGAACCCAACCCCTCCTTCCCTCTACAGATTGATACACCAAGTCATTCTATTTTGCTCCATCCTCTAAATGACCATACCACCTCAACACCACCTCCTCAGCCTTCTTGAATAATACTTTTAGTTACCCCCACACCTAATTTTCAAATTATGAATTTTCTGCATAATATTTCTACCACACATTGCCCTCAGATGCGACATCTCCACTGCTGAAGATGTCTTTTGACTATTCTGTAACTGTCTTCACCATACAGGCTACTTTCCATCAATTATTGTACACTCTTGTTGCGTCTGATGTCCCACACTCAATTTTTCACAACTTTTCCCTACCCTTAATGCACAATTGACCTGCAATATTCTCTTCGAAGACCTATACCTTCAGTTCTCTCCCTGATGCTCTTCATCTCCCTGTCTCTCCTCTTAAGTCTATTATCTACATAGCCTCTCCTCCAATGGCTGTGTGCTCCTTATTTAAACATTTTCATGCATGTGCTCTTGCTTCTGTGTACACTAATGGCTCCAAATTTGCCCCTGTGATCCTGGTCTGCTTCTTTAAGACAGTCAGTATTTCCATGGATCAGTTATGTCAACTTCTTGCTGTTGTGTTCCACATTGGTCTTCTCTCCAATTTTTTTTTTTTTGTCACAATTTGGCTACCTTGGTGCATTACAGGAAGTTTGATACTCAGGTTCATTGCTTCTCATTGTTGTTTGAATTCACTGATAACTTTGCAACTCTGTTGCCTCTTCAGGAGACAGTGTCTTTTTCCTTGGGTTTCTGGGAGCATTAGTGTTCAAAGTAAGGAACCTGCAAAATCCTTAGTTCATTCTGCAGTTCTGGCCATTACAATCTCCCATTGAAATATGTCCCTTTCTGTATTCCTTTCTATATTCCTGCCAGATCAACCAGACTGTGATGAATGTGGGTCAGTGGACCAGCAGCAGCCTTATTTGATCAGGAAAGCACCAGGTGAGCTTGGTCTATGGCTGGGCTCCAGGAGTAGAAAAAGTCTTGGAACTAATCAAAGGTGAAGATACAGGTTGGCCATCACTGATCTGGCATCATCGGGACCTGTAGGGTGCCAGATTAGTGATTTTGCTGGATTACAGAGTGGTTAGGTTAGAATACACTTAACCCAACAGCGAAATTTATGCATCGGCGACTTCACCCAGTTTTCGCCCTATTTTTGGCCCATTCCATTGTTCCAGTCTACCAAACTCATAGCTATTTCGCTAGTATAGTGGTACCCCGAGTTTCGTACAACTCCTAACTCGAACAGTTATGTAAGTGTATTATTGTAAGTGTATTTTTTGGGGTCTGAAACGGACTAATCTAATTTACATTATTCCTTGTGGGAACAAATTCGTTCAGTAACGGCACTCGAACAGCATTCTGGAACGAATTTTGTACGAAACTTGGGTTACCACTGTATTCCTTCTATTCTGTTGATTGAGTACAAGAAACCGCCCATTCACCTATTTCAACTACCCAATAAAGTGGTCAGAAATTGGTAATTTGGCCAATTTCACACAAATATTAAAAGATGCCAATTTCAAAATAGGGTCCAGAATAAACAATGCAGACATTCCTGGCACTAAAATAATATTTTCTCTGTTCATCAGTTACGTCTCCAGGCCCTTCTTATATTACACTTGCCTTCCATTTTGAACTTTTATTCACACACAAAAAAAGAAGATTTACTGTTATGCAGACTACTGCATTATTGTAATAATTGTATAAATACAGTGGAACCTCCAGTTACGAGTGCCCATACGTGCGAGTTCTACCAGATACGAGCAGTTGCTTGGTCGATTTTTTTTGCCTCCAGATGCGAGCGGGCCTCAAGGGAGGTTCTTGATGCTGGTGAAGGGCTCTTGCTCTTGATCTAGGGAATTGGATCTCAGTTGTTTGTTGGACTATCTTATTGAAACTTGGGCAATGTATAATGAAAAGATGCTTCTTAACGTACACCAAGATTGAAAGAAATCGGACCATGAATGAAGGAGTTCACTTCTCTGCCATTAGCGCCCTTTAGCAGTATATTTTTGTATGGTTTTTATGGTTGTATTCTCGTTTTTTTTGTCTCATTTGATAGAATGGAAGATATATTACAGAAATAGATATGATTTTGATTGCTTTCACAACGAAAAGTACCTTGAAATTGACCTCAAAGTAGCAGAAATGTTCGATTCTTTGGCGATGTTCAAGATTAAAGAAATGGTCCAATATATGTCCACCTGGCCAGTTTTATAAGCAGTCACGAATGGGTTGACATTATTTATACAATTATTACAATAATGCAGTAGTCTGCATAACAGTAAATCTTCTATTTTTTGTGAATAAAAATTCCAAATGATAATTAATAATAATAATCGTTCTGGAGTGGTTCAACCCTTAAACTGTCCAAATGTAGATCTATGTTCACTTGCATTCTTCTAATTGCATTCTTCTAATTGAAGAATGCATTTTTATAAATGTTATAAGATAAAAACAAAAATTTTAGAGCCAGTACTTACCGAGATATAAGCCCGCGAAGCTGGTGCTAAATGATGAGGTGTCGACAACATGGAGCACAGCCGCTTGCAGAAATAATAAACGTTTATTGTTTTTTCCCAGTTCTTTTCTGTTTTCGTTGTTTTCATGTTATGATGATAGTTTTGTTGCAGATCTTTTGATTTCGTAGACAATTCTTGTTGAGACACAAATGTTTGGCACTGAATTAATAATGATACTGTCACAAACACACATGTTCACACTGATACGTAGATGAATTTGTACACCTAGTTCAATCACATACATATACATGTATGTACAAGGTATTTACAGGTCCCATTTATGTTTCTAGAAGTCCACCATTGTATGATACTCAAAGAGTGCCACCCCACATTGCTGACATATGAATCGTGTCTTTTCGCACTTGGGGTCGCCTTGTAGTGTAAGCACACACAACACACTTTTTCTGGGGTAGATGGTATCAGTATCAGGCAGTGACAGTTAGGGATTATTCTGCTGGGCACTTTCCCCTCTTGTTGTGCGGTGACAGGTCGCTGTGGAGTGTCAGGTACACCTGGCACTCTGCTATCAAGCTATCTGCTTGATGACATTGAGGATGAATTCCGCATACCATTGTCACTTCCCAGTCTTTATTTCGTACATGTTGAAGGCATTGAGCTACAGACCAATGGCTCTAATGTCCCACATCATAAAATCTTTGAAAGAGTGCTAAGAAGCATGATTCCAAACCACTTGGATTCCCCAAAACTGCACAATCCAAGGCAACATGGGTTTAGGGCAGGTCGCTCCTGCATCTCACAACTACATGTACTGGATCACTATGATATGGTCTTGGATGCACTGGAAGAAAAACAGAATGCAGATGTAATATACAAAGACTTTGCAAAAGCCTTTGACAAGTGTGATCATGGCATAATAGCACACAAAATATGTGCTAAGGGAATAACTGGCAAAGTGTGGAAATGGATCTTCAACTTCCTAACCAATCAAACACAGAGTAGTGGTCAACAGAGTTAAATCGGATGCTGCCATAGTGAATGTCTGAGATCCCACTTTCAAGGATCACAACAATGCCATGATCACAACTGCAAAGAAAATGATAGGATGGATAATGAGAACATTCAAAACAAGAGATGTCAAGCCAATGATGATCCTTTTCAAATCACTTGTGCTCTCTAGGCTGGAATATTGCTGTACATTAACATCTCCATTCAAAGCAGGTGAAATTGCAGATCTGGAGAGTGTACAGAGAACCTTTACTGCACATATAAGTTCCATCAAACACCTTAACTACTGGGAACGCTTGGAAGCACTTGACTTGTACTTGCTGGAATGCAGGCGAGAGAGATATATCATAATCTACATTTGGAAAATCCTAGAAGGAATGGTCCCGAATCTGCACACACAAATCACTCCCTTCGAAAGTAAAAGACTGGGCAGGCGATGCAAAATACTGTACCCCTAATGAAAAGTAGGGGCGCCATTGGTACATTAAGAGAAAACACCATAAGTGTCCGGGGCCCAAGACTGTTCAACAGCCTCCCACCAAGCATAAGGGAAATTACCAATAGGCCCCTGGCTGCCTTCAAGAGGGAGCTGGACAGATACTTAGTCGGTGCCAGATCAGCCAGGCTGTGGACAGATAGAGTTATAGACAGATAGAGACAGCCAAAGCCAGCCAGCCTGCCGAATACATAAGAACATAAGAAAGAAGGAACACTGCAGCAGGCCTACTGGCCCATGCAAGGCAGGTCTGTGTCACCCCCCAGCTTAGACCAATGACCCACCTAGTCAGGTCACATCCTCTGAAGGAAGGAGCATGGCATCAGACCTAGTAGCACAAGCTAGTCAGGTCCAACTCACACCCACCCACAGCCACTCAGGTATTTATCTAACCTATTTTAACTTTCTGCTTATAAGAGGAGTGTTAATGTGACATGACATCAGTGAATACCTGGTGTTTGCCACACTATTTGCTCTAGCTGGCACTCAATTGAACTGGTGCTCCCACAAGGTACTAAGTGGTCTCAAATTTTTTTAATACTGCGCGCACTGAGGACGCAGACCATTCTCTCATGTCTAGGCGACTCAGGCCTATCACACTAAATTTGAAGTAATGAAAAATAAAACGTAGATCTACGTTCGGAGCAGTATGCACATGAACGTATATCTACGTGTGGACAGTTTAAGGGTTAAGGGTTAAATGTCAGCTACCAAATATGTTGAAGGGTGGGTGCCCGGCACCCACCCTTCAACAACTTCCCTACCTTTATCTAAATACTGTTCACATACAGTGGACCCTCAGTTTTCGTACAGCTCCCAACTCGAACAGTTATGTAAGTGTATTTTTGTAAGTGCTTTTGTAAGTGTATTTTTGGGGGGTCTGAAACAACTAATCTAATTTACATTCGTCCTTATGGGAACAAATTCGTTCGGTAACGGCACTCGAACAGCATTCTGGAAAGAATTATCGACGAAAACCAAGGGTCCGCTGTATATGCTTCAATGTAAACACTTGATCTACACATCCCCTACCCACTCTAAAGCCTCCTTGCTCATCTGCAATCCTACTCTCCGTCTTACCTCTAATTTTTCAATAATAACCCTACCATACACTTTACCTGGTATACTCAGTAAACTTATTCCCCTATAATTTTTATAATCTCTCTTGTCCAACTTCCCTTTATATAAAGGAACTATGCATGCTCTCTGCCAATCCCTAGGTACCTTCCCCTCTTTCATACATTTATTGAACAAAAATACCAACCACTCCAACAATATATTTCCCCTGCTTTTACCATTTCTGTCATGATCCCATCAGTTCCAGCTGCTTTACCCCCTTTCATTTTACGTAATGCTTCACGCACCTCCCCCATACTTACATCCGGCTCTTCACTCCTAAAAGATGTTATGCCTCCCTGGCCCAGTTCATGAAATTGCTGCCCCTCTCTCTTCATCAACATTTAAAAGTTTCTTAAAATATTCCCACCATCTTCCCAATACCTCCAACTCCCCATCTACTGACTCCCCTACTCTGTTTTTAACTGACAAATCCATTCACTCCCTAGGCTTTCTTAACCCTTTCAGGGTCCAAGGGGGGGGTCTCCGAAACTCGTTCTCAGGGTCCAAGAATTTAAAAAAAAAAAAAAAAAAAATTCTTATGAAATGATAGAGAATCTTTTTCCGATCATAACACCACAAAAATTATGAAATTTGATCGAAAACTAACGGAATTATGCTTTCGCGAAGTTATCGGTATGGATGACATTTACGCATTGGCGATTTCGCCCACTTTGAGCCCTATTTTCGGCAAATTCCAATGTTTCAGTCTACTATAATTATAGCTATTTCGCTATAACTCCATTTCTTCTATCGATTGAGTACAAGAAACCGCCTATTTACCAATTACAACTACCCAAAATAGTGGTCAGAAAATGGCAATTTGGCCAATTTCACACAAATTTCAAACGATGCCAATTTCAAAATAGGGTCCAGAATAAACAAGGCAGACATTCCTGGCACTAAAATAATATCTTCTCTGTCCAATAGTCACGTTTCCAGGCCCCTCTTACATTACTTTTGCTTATCATTTTGAATTTTTATTCTCACAAAAAAATAGAAGATTTACTGTTATGTATACAACTGCATCATTGTAAAAATGGTATAAACAATATCAGAGCACTTGTGCATGAATGTTAGACTCGCCAGTTGATGTGTATTGGACGCATGGTGTGATTTGTTTACTCTTGAACATCGTCAAAAATCGAACATTTTCGCTACTTTGAGCTCAATTTCAAGGTACTTGTCATTGTCAAACTAATCAAAATCATCTCTATTTCTGTAATATATCTTCCATTCTATCAAATGAGACCAAGAAAACGAGAATACATCAATAAATACCATACGAAAATAGACTGCAAAGTCGCTGTTTTAAACCAAAAATTTGGTCAGTTTTTTTTTTCCTCATTATGCACTGTGTGGTGCAGGAATTTTTTATACTGCGCACACTGACCGCACAGACCCATTCTATCACATCTAGGCCTAACAACCTGTTTCTGCTTGATTTGAGGGCGCTAGAATTTAGGCGTACTAGTACGTCAATAACCCCAGGGCGTAAGCCGTACTAGTACGTCAATAACCCTGAAAGGGTTAACCTGTTTATCTCACTCCAACATTTTTTCTTATTCTCAGCAAAATTTGTTGACAGTGCCTCACCCACTCTATCATTTGCTCTCCTTTTGCACACACTTCACCTTTCTTTTACTCTCCATATACTCCACTCTTCTTGTATCACTTCTACTTTGTAAAAACCTATTTCTCTTTTATCGCACCCTTTACCTCATCATTCTACCAATCACTCCTCTTTCCTCCTGCACCCACCCTCCTGTAGCCACAAACTTGTGCCCCATATAATAATACTTCATTTTTAAAACTATTTCACCCCTCTTCAACCCCCACACTACCTATATTCGCACTAGCCCACCTTTCTGCCAATAGTTACTTATATCTCACCCTAACTTCCTCCTCCCTTAGTTTATAAACTTTCAACTTTCTCTTACTTGCTGTTGCCATTTTCCTTTTATCCCATCTACCTCTTACTCTAACTGTAGCTACAACTAAATAATGATCCAATATATCTGTTGCCTCTCTATAAACATGCACATCATGAAGCCTACCCATCAACCTTTTATCCACCAATACATAATCTAACAAACTACTTTCATTATGTACCTTATCATATCTTGTATACTTAAACTCTTTTTCATATCTCTTTTTTTCAAACCTCTTTCTGCACATAGTTCAATTAAAGCCCCACCATTTTCATTTACTGCTGGCACCCCAAATTTACCTGCTACTCCCTCCACAACATTTTTACCCACTTTAGCATTTAGGTCCCCAACCACAAGTACTCTCTCACTTGGTTCAAAACTCCTTATGCACTCACTCAACATTTCCCCAAAATTCTCTCTCCTCTACACTTCTCTCTTCTCCAGGTGCATAAAACTTACTGTAACCCACTTTTCACATTCAACCCTTATTTAACTCCACATAATCCTTGAATTTATACATTTATATTCCCACTTTTCCTGCCATAACTTATCTTTCAACATTATTGCTACTCTTTCCTTAGCTCTAACTGTTAGAAACCCCTGACCTAATTCCATTTATTTCTCCCCACTGAAACTCTCCTACCCCCTTCAGGTTTGTTTCACTTAGTGCCAGGACATCCAGCCTCTTTTCATTCATAACATCCACAATCATCTCTTTCTTATCATTCATTCGCACATTCAAACATCCCACTTTGACAGTTTTCTTATAATTTTTAGTAAGCTGTACAGGAAAAGGGGTTACTAGCCCATTGCTCCCGGCATTTTAGTCGACTTTAACAACACGCATGGCTTATGAAGGAAAGATTCTTATTTCACTTCCCATGGATATGAAAGGAAAAGTAATAAGAACAAGAACTATTAAGATAAGATGAAATCAAAGAAAACTCAGATGAGTGTGTATACATAAATGTGTACAATGTACATGCATGTGTAGTGTGACATAAGTGTAAGTAAAAGTAGCAAGATGTACCTGTTATCTTGTGTGTTTATGAGACAGAAAAGACACCAGCAATCCTACCATCATGTAAAACAAATAAAGGTTTCTGTCTCACACTCATTTGGTAGGACAGTAGTACCTACCTGGGTGGTTGCTGTCTACCAACCTAAAATATATATATAAACAAACTACTTTCTTTTCACTGATACTCTTATCCACATTTTTCTCCTTGTCTTTTCTGTGGTTCACCTCATCTTTCATGGACCCATCATCTGCTGATATGTCCACTCCCAAATAGGTAACTAAATACTACCACTCCTTCCATGCTCTCTCCAATCTGATATTTATTTATCATTTCCTAGACTTTTTTGTTACTCTTGTTACCTTCCTCTTTTTTTTGTTTGCTTTTAATTATCTTCTTTTACATACCCTCTAATTTATTCACCAAAACCTTTGTAATTTGCCTTTAGAATCCCCCAAAAGAACTGTCATAACTCCTACTGTGAATCAGATCCACCCTCGTTCAGTCCTACATCCCTTACCAACATCCTGGCATTTACTTCTTTTGCAAACCCATCTATAAATATGTTGACTGGTGACATCACACATTGCTACTTTCATTGGGAAATAGCCCTCCTTCCTCCTACATACATAAGTTTAGCCTGCTAGATGCTCAGGCCCCTAGCATTCAAAATCTTTATTTCCTCCTCCAACCCATCCTGGGACAACTTCCTATTCCTCCTTCCTTCTATCTTGGATTCATACACTCTTGGTCACTCTGTTATTCTTCATTCCCTCTTAAATGCCCAAGAAGTCCTCTTCAGAGGGCTGAAGAGTTTTTGAGTGTCTTCTAATTTTTACTTGGCGAATTCTCTGCATAATCACAACACATGTTCATGTCAGACATAATATTTCAACTGTTCCAGCTCCCTCCTTGTTGCAACATTTAAAAACCATGCCTCACATTCTTATAGAACTGTTGGTACTGTACCACTAAAAATCCTGGTGTACCTGTATTGTCATTTTTGCCTAAATTGATAAGCATCTTTCCACAGATGGCTCAACTTTTCACCTACTCTTTGTTTCCCTCTCCTGTATTACTGCATATTATTTACCTTATCACTCATTTACACATCTACCAATACATACCACCAATCCAATGACATTCATCTTTGCAAATATACAGGGTCTAAAGCCAGCAATGAACAACAAAATACCTTATATCCGTGGACTGCTTTCAGAGTCAAATGCAATGTTTGTGGGTTTCACAGAGACCCACATAAAGGATCACTTGGACAATGAAATATGAATCCCGGGCTACAACCTATACAGATGTGACAGAGTGAACAGGCAGAAGGGGGTATATTGGCCTGTATATCACAGTCACTTATATGCTCAGAACTACTAAATGCTTCAAATGATGTAGTTGAAGTTTTAGCAGTAAAGATCGAGAATCAAAACCAGGTCATCGTGGTTGTATACAAGCCTCCGGATGCAATGTCCCAACAATTCCAGGAACAGCTTCTGAAAATTGACCACTGTCTGGAAAACCTTCCAGTTCCTGCCCCCAACATCTTGCTCCTGGGGGATTTCAACCTAAGGCACCTAAAATAGAGGAATATTGCAAATAATGTGGTAGCAGAGATAACACCAGGAGGCAGCTCAGATGAAAACTCGCACACACATGAACTTTTAAATCTGCACCAAATTCACCTTAAACCAGCAAATAATGTACCCTACAAGATTAAAGAATATGCTGGACCTCATCTTCACTAACATTGATGATCTGATACGAAATGTCATCATATCAAAAACAATATACAGTGGTCCCTCGTTTTTCGCCAAAAATTTGTTCCAGAATGCTGCTCAAGTGCCATTACCAAACGAATTTACTTCCTTAAGAAATAATGTCACGTAGGTTAGTCTATTTCAGACCCCCAAAAATACACTTTCAACAGCACTTACGAAAATACACTTACATAAATGTTCGAGTTTGGAGATGCACGAAAACCAAGGGACCACTGTACAGTGGACCCCCGGCTAATGAAAAAAATTAATTCCAGAAGCCTGCTCAAGTGCCATTACCGAACGAATTTACTTCCTTAAGAAATAATGTCACGTAGGTTAGTCTATTTCAGACCCCCAAAAATACACTTCCAAAAGCACTTACAATATTATACTTTTATAATTGTACGATTTCCGGGGTTCTCGTTAGGCAGGGCTCTACTGTACTCAGATCACAACATAATAGAGGTCCAGACATGTATGCGGGGGGCCCCAGACCGACAAAATGTGATCAGTCACGAGGGAGCCTTCACCAAATTCAACTTCAATAACTAAAACATAAGGTGGGACCAAGTAAACCAAGTCCTAAATGATATAAACTGGGAAGATAGCCTAAGCAACACGGATCCTAGCCTATGTCTAGAATAAATTATAACTCTGTGGCACTTGACCTCTTTAAGAGGGGCTCCTTGTCGCGGTAAAGAGGCTATCGGTCTGAGGAATTGGACCTCTTAGTCTTCTTCCTCAGACCGAACCTAATTACCCCCCCAATCCCCCCTCCCCTTTCCCATCTTCCCCATCCTCCCTATTCCCTTTCCTCCTCCTCCTCCTCATCCCTCCTTATTTCCTTCCCATTTTTACCCTGGGAGCTTCTCTCCACAGGCATTCTAGTTCCTAGGTAGGGGGAAGGGTACCGTGGTCCAATCCCATTCCGTTGAGGTTCTTGGCGGTGTTGTAGTTTGCCGTGGAATCTGGATCGCCAGGGGATGTCCTTCGGGCGACGGGTGTATCTCTGGAGGCCACCTTTCGGATTCCGTGGTGGTGGCCGAAGGTGGTATGCTTTGTGGCGGATATCCGGCCGCCCTCTCTTTTTTCCGCCGAGGTGGCTTGGTGGATGTGAGGTTGCTATCCCGGATTGCTGGTTTACTGGCATGAAGGGTAGGGTATGGCATGGGTTCCATGCAGCATCTGCACTACTTGCGGTGTTGAGGCCCTCTTGGGCGCGGAGGGGGATTTACGCCCCTTTCATTCCTCCTAGGAGCTATTCCTCCACGTTCCCCCCTTTTTTTTATTCTTTTTTTTTTTTTTATATATTCTTTTCTTTTTTCTTTTTTTTTCTTAAAAACAAAAAGAAAGAAGTAACCTAACCATGGATGCCCTAATCTGTGATCCTACCCCCGGGCCCCTTGATACCGCACCTAGTTCCGACCCTACCTTGTTAACGGACAACTCTTAAGACAACCCTAATACCCCTGTACCTCTTGCTGGTGCCGGTTCGTCACCTGCTTTAGGTACCAGGGACCCGACTGGCCCTTTTGATACGTCTGACCTTCGCTATTCTCTGACCTTGATTCCGGCTTCTCCCTTAACGGTGCAGCAATTTTCGAATTGCCCGCCCGTCACACATC
Source organism: Cherax destructor (assembly GCA_009830355.1). Lineage (NCBI taxonomy): Eukaryota > Metazoa > Arthropoda > Malacostraca > Decapoda > Parastacidae > Cherax > Cherax destructor. The sequence goes on from WNWK01005363.1 coordinate 97,258, forward strand.
GGACCACCCCCGGTCCCGGGCACAAACGACCATGACCCTTACATGACGATTCGACACTTCCTTCTCGTTCGTCTCAGAAACGACTAGCTCATCACGCACTCCAATTAGACACTTTGTTTCACACTACTCAATGGACAAAATTTTTTACTCTACGACCGACTTCTCCTAATACCTATCTTTCAGATCATAGTATCGGTAAGGCTCTGCTACGCCATGTAGGTAAAGATATCTCATTTCACGCTCTCAAGAGCGGCACTCGCATCATCACGGTCCAGAATGCTGGCCAAGCTCGCGATCTTTCTCTTCTTACAACCATAGATACTGTTCCTGTTACTATTGACAAACATCATTCCCTCAATTCTTGTTGTGGTTCTGTCATTTTACCCCACACCATTGTCCAACGGAATTTCCAGACATGTGGTGATGACATTTTAGAGCAGCTTGACCTCCAAGAACTCCCTATCCTTAAGGTTGACACTTTTGTCCTCCCCGCCAATAAGCGAAGACGTTATCCTTGCAATATAGCTTGTTTAATGTTTGACTGCCGAGAACTTCCACCTTCGGTCTACATTGCAGGTCAACGTTTACAAGTTCGAAAGGTGACCCCTACACCGCAGCAGTGTAGAAACTGCTGGCTTTTTGGTCATCCAGCAAAATATTGCAGGTCCATGGCCGAATGCCCAGTCTGTGGTACTGACGACCATGTCAGTTCTTCTTGTACTCTACCTCCCTCTTGCCTTAACTGTCATGAGGCACATCCATCGTATTCCCACCGTTGTCAGGTTTACCTGAATGAGCGGGAAATCCGTTGTCTCAAAGAGGCGGAAGGCTTCTCATATGCTATGGCCATCTCTCATCTACGCCTTCAAGGGAGACTTCCCCGCATTTCCTATTCTCGCATTGCTAGACGTCGCCCCGCTTCTGGGGTCCCAACTTCCACGGCTTCCTCTGTGGTCACCTCATCCTCAATCACCCCTGTCTCGAATCCTTTTGATGTTCTCTGCTCCGAGGTCCCTACCTCGGCTTCCCATACTGTCCACACTCCTTCCTCTACTCATTCGCACAATTCTGAGTCTACACGTCCTCGTTCTTCACCTAAACCTCAGCGCCCCCCTTCTTCTCATAAGCCCGGCAAAAAATCCCTACTGCCAGGTTCTTCGCCTCCGACTAGTTCTGTAACGTGTGTGGAGGTTCATCCTCCTCCTCATACACTACCTTCATCCCCTGTTCCCTCCCAAGCCCCTACGACAGTTTCCTCTTCTATCTCCTCGTCCTCTACTTTAGTACAGTCTATAGACTCCCCGATAGTTGCTCCCTCTTCTTCCATTTCTAATGTAGTCCCACATTCTGCATCTTTGACATCCGAAACACTAGAAGCTATTGCAGAATATATTTCAGAGACTGGACTGATGATGGACACTACTCCACCTGAGGTTCCTCATCTCTCTTCTTCGTCTCAACCCCCCCTTCCTTCACAACGTCCTCCTCCCTCTCTGATTACAGGTCTTCCGCTGCCTCCACACATGGACTTTTCTAACCCTAATCCATAGATTCCTCTCACTTCTACTTATATCTTTCTCTCCATAAATCATGGCTTATTTGCAGTGGAATATCCGAGGCCTCAGGGGTAACCGGGGTGAACTTCAGGTGTTACTTCCCCAGTTTTCCCCTTTTGGGGTCTCTTTGCAAGAACCCAAATTAGAATCCACTGTTATCAGGCCCTTTTCAGGCTATGATTTGTTATATTTATCGGATCCTTTTTCCGATGGAACCTTGAACGAAAGTGCTCCTCTTATACGCACTGGTGTTCCATACCGTCAGCTCTATGTCGCTTCTTCCTTACATTACACCGCAGCCCGTATCCACTTGAATAAGTGGTATACACTCTGTTCTTTATATCTCTCCCCTTCGCGGGCATTGTCTATCCCAGATGTTGATTTTCTGGTTTCTTCCTTACCGCCACCCCTTCTATTACTTGGCGATTTTAACGCACACCATTTTCTCTGGGGAGGGTCGCACTGTGACTCCCGTGGCATTCAGTTGGAGGCATTTCTTGCTTCTCTTCCCCTCCATGTTTTAAATGCTGGTACTCCTACCCATTTTGATCCTCGAACTCATTCTTTCTCCTGTATCGATCTCTCCATCTGCTCTTCCTCAACAGTCCTTGACTTACCTGGTCTGTCCTCCCGGACTTACATGACAGCGATCATTTCCCAATCATCCTTAAGTCCCCTCTGTTTTCTCCACCTCCTCATTGCCCACGCTGGCAATTTGACCGGGCGAAATGGGACCTTTACGCACAACTTACTGCCTTTCATGAGGTTCCTACCTCGTCCTCCATTGATGAGGTTTTACATCTCTTCGTCCTCCATCTTCACAGCGGCTTCACATTCTATTCCCCAAACCTCGGGCAAGCATCCTCAGAAGTGCGTGCCTTGGTGGTCTCCTGCTTGTGCTCGGGCAGTATGTTCGAAACGCGCTGCATGGGGCAGGTATCGGTATAACAGAACCACAGAGAGACTCCTTGATTTTAAGCAGAAGAGAGCTATTGCTCGCCGTGTCATACGTACGTGATGCTAAACGAACTTGCTGGCGAGATTACATTTCTACTGTCACTTCGGCTTCCTCAAGTGCAGTCTGGAAGAAAGTGCAGAAATTATGTGGTAAATTCTCCCCCGACCCGGCTCCTGTTCTTCAGGTTGCTGGTGTCGATATAGCACACCCTCTTGCCGTTGCCACTGAAATTGGTAATCATCTCGTCCGCATTTCTCAGGGGCTCCATCTATGCCCCTCGTTCCTTTCTTCTAAGTCTGCCAGAGACTTAAAGCCCTTAGATTTTTCTTCTCTTAGAGAAGAATCCTATAATGAGCCTTTTACCCTTCAAGAACTGGAGGCAACACTCTCTGCTTGCCGATCATCGGCAGCTGGGCCAGACGGCATACATATTTGTATGCTACAGCATTTACATCAGTCTGCTCTTACTGTCCTCTTACGACTCTTTAATCTCATATGGTCGCAAGGAGTTCTTCCCCAGCTGTGGAAGTCTGCTATTGTTCTCCCTTTTTGAAAACCAGGTACTACGGGACGTGATTCCTCTCACTACCGTCCCATCACTCTTACCAGTGCAGTTTACAAGGTGATGGAACATCTAGTTAATAGACGTTTGATGTGGTATTTAGAGACGCACAATAGTCTCTCCCCTAGTCAATATGGCTTCCATAAGGGCTGTTCTGCCATTGACCATTTGCTGCGCTTGGATACGTATATTCATAATGCCTTTGCGAATATCCATTCGGTTATCGCTATTTTTTTCGACCTTGAGAAGGCTTATGACACAACTTGGAGATATAGTATCTTGGCCCAGGCCCACTTCTTAGGCCTCCGAGGCAACCTACCATTCTTTCTTAAGGCCTTCTTAACTGACAGACATTTCCGGGTCCGGGTTAGTAATGAACTCTCCCCAGAATTTGTCCAAGCTGAAGGTGTCCCCCAGGGATGTGTTCTGAGCACAACACTCTGCTTGCTATAAATAATCTGGGATCTGTTCTCCCATCCAATATTTGGTCATCGCTCTATGTGGATGACTTTGCTATAACTTGTGCAGGTGCTGACTGTCACCTCATTGCAGTTTCCCTCCAGCATGCCATCAACCGGGTTTTTGATTGGGCCACCACTCACGGGTTTAAATTTTCTAGTGGCAAAACTCATCAAATTACGTTTACTAGACATTCAGTGGTCTCTGATCATCCATTGTACCTATACGGCTCACGTATCCCAGAACGTGATACAGTCAGGTTACTCGGCCTCCTGTTCGACCGTCGATTGTCCTGGAAACCTCACATTACCTCTCTGAAGGCAACTTGTCACACCAGGCTGAACCTTCTTAAAACCCTCGCACATCTTTCATGGGGGGCTGATCGTAGAACTCTTCTTCGCCTACATTCAGCCCTAATTTTGTCGAAACTCGATTATGGTGACCAGATATATTCGGCGGCCTCCCCTGCTAATCTTTCCATCCTTAATCCCATCCATCACCAGGGATTACGCTTATGCCTTGGTGCATTTCGTTCTTTCCCGGTTGAGAGCCTCTATGTAGAAGCGAACATTCCATCCGTATCCGATCGTCGTGATGCACATTGCATTTGCTATTTTGTTCGCTCTCATGACCTCCGCAATCCTTCCATGTATAGGATTGTTACAGATGTTAGTAGGCGCTCTTTATTTGTTCGTCGCCCCTGCTTACTTCGTCACTTTTCTCTTCGTCTACATTCACTCATGTCTTCCCTTCAGCTCCCACCTCTATATGTTCATGTGACATCTCCCTTTCCCCTGCCCGCTTGGGAAGTTCCTGCTGTCCGTGTCTGTTCTATTCCTCTACCTTGCGCGAAAGCCCAACTACCTACGGCGGCTTCTCTCTTTCTTTCTAGACCATTTCCGTTCTCATTCCCATGCCATCGCAGTATACACCGATGGTTCAAAGTCATCTGACGGCGTCGGATTCGCACGAGGGCATCTATTACCCTCGGCTAGCATATTTACGGCTGAATTGTATGCCATTCTTGTGGCACTTATCCGTATTGCATCTATGCCTGTGTCACCATTTGTGGTCGTTTCAGACTCCCTTAGTGCTTTACAAGCTATCCGTAATATTGATACACCTCACCCCCTAGTTCTTCGTATCCACCTTTGGTTACGCCGTATCTTTAGCAAGTATAAAGATATTGTCTTTTGTTGGGTCCCTGGTCATGTTGACGTACAGAGCAATGAACAGGCAGACACTGCTGCGCGGTCAGCAGTACATGACCTTCCAGTTTCATATAGAGGTGTTCCTTTCACGGACTATTTTGCGGTCATTGCTACCCTCCTTCGCACCCGTTGGCAACAACGCTGGTCTGACCTGCTGAATAACAAACTTCATTTTATTAAACCGGTTATAGGTTTCTGGCCTTCTTCTTGTCACCAATGTCGAGGTTGGGAGACTACACTCTCCCATCTTCGCATCAGCCACACTGATCTTACTCACGGGTATCTCATGGAGAGGCTCCCTGCCCCTCTCTGTGAGCATTGTCAGGTTCCAGTGTCTGTTCGACATATTCTGTTGGACTGTCCACTCTATCAACGAGCACGCAGAATTTACCTCCAACGGCGTCTTCGCTCTGCGGCCCTTTCTTTACCTTCCCTTCTTGCAGATGGACCCTCCTTTAATCCTGACTCTCTCATTGACTTTTTGACAGAAACTGACTTACTACACAAACTCTGAAGATTATAACTCTAGCACCTCCCTCAGTCCCTTCTACCTCGATCTCTTACTACCCTCCACCCCTGCACTATCCACCGTCATCTTGCACTCCATACCCTACTAATCGTCCATCTCCCTCTTACAACCCACTCTCCCTGCATCCTACAATAACCTGCAGCGCTGTATAACCCTTGTGGTTTAGCACTTCTATTTGATTATAATAATAATACACAAACTCTGAAGATTATACCTCTAGCACCTCCCTCAGTCCCTTCTACCTCGATCTCTTGCTACCCTCCACCCCTGCACTACCCACCGTCATCTAGCACTCCATACCCTACTAATCGTCCATCTCCCTCTTACAACTCACTCTCCCTGCATCCTACAATAACCTGCAGCGCTGTATAACCCCTGTGGTTTAGCGCTTCTATTTGATTATAATAATAATAATAATAACACTCTTGATCAGGCCTGATCCACCATGTGTCACCCTGGGATGCCTGGACCTATCAGTAAACACTCTCTAACTCCATTAACCTGCACCTGAAATCCTTGCACTAGCCCTATACCCTCAAACTACCACCCTCTCATTTGACTTGCACATTTTGCACCCATCCCTGCAGCGCCTGATTATAGGTTTAGCGCTTAATTTGATTATAATAATGATAATGAAGAATTCTTCAAAAGCACTTTGTATCAACAAAGAGTAACTTTGGCAATTCTGCCTTCATATAACTTGTTATACTTTTTATTACACACATCTTTGCAATAAACTAGGATGCACTGAGCTTATGAGAATAAATTTTATAATATATATACTCAATTATGCTCAATTTTTTTTTTATTTGGTGGTTGACCCCTAAATTGAAAACTACCCTTAGGATTACTTTCAAAATGTACTCAGTGGGATCTGCACACCCAAATCCCTTCTTTTTGGGGGGCATTATTTCTTAACCAGATTTCAGCAGTGTTTAGAGGTATGACAAATGCAGAATGAGCCCAAATCCTAAACAATATTTTTTTATATGAGCAACCTTTCCTTTCCAAGTTTATGTTCAAAAGATTCTTGTCTGAGTACCTTGGTCCATGAGTTTTCTAGAAATTCATTAGAAATTACTCTTCCTGTAAGTGAATTACATTCTATATAACCAAGATACTAGTTGACTGGATCAAGTTCTATATCTGCCACTACTGTGTGTTGTAGGTACTGTTCTAGGGGTGCCACCAGGAACCCACCAGAGAAGAATGTTTAAGTGTTGGAAAGCTGACAAACACGTTGCAGCATCACAGTCTGGTAGTTCACTGAGATGATCCTCCTGCCACCTGTTTACATTTGTTCCTGGCTGATCTGCAAAACCAACTGCAAGAAACCTATGGGTATAACATGCAAGTGTCTCCACCCTGTGAGTAGAGATGATGCATAGCCATATGTTACTAAGTAAATTGGTACTTGAATCATGGGCCTAAAGGTAATGTGTTTAGATATGCAAGTTGTAGTGCATTTGGACTGAAAGACCCCTGGAGAAGAAATGCAATTTTAAGACCCCTGAAGAAGAAATGCAATTTTAAGACCCCTGAAGAAATGCAGTTTTTAGACCCCTGAAGAAATGCAGTTTTTAGACCCCTGAAGAAATGCAGTTTTTAGAACCCTGAAGAAATGCAGTTTTAAGACCCCTGAAGAAGAAATGCAGTTTTAACCCTTTCAGGGTCGAGACCCCTGATTCTTAACTCATTCTCAGGGTCGAAAAATTTTCGGGGGGGGGGAACCATTTTTTACGAAATGATAGAGAATCTTTTTCCGATCATAATGACACCAAAAGTATGACATTTGGTGAAAAACTAACGGAATTATGCTCTCGCAAAGTTAGCGGTATCGACGATATTTATGCATTGGCGATTTTGCCCAATTTGAGCTCTATTTTCGGCCAATTCCAATGTGTCAGTCTATTAAAATAATAGCTATTTTGCTAGAATTCCATTTGTTCTCTCGATTGAGTACAAGAAACTGCCAATTTACCGATTTCAACTACCCAATAAAGTGGTCAGAAATTGGCAATTTGGCCAATTTCACACAAATTTCAAAAGATGCCAATTTCAAAATAGGGTCCAGAATAAACAAGACAGACATTCCTGGCACTAAAATAACATTTTATATGTACATTAGTCACGTCTCCAGGCATCTCTTACATTACTTTTGCTTTCCATTTTGAATTTTTATTCTCAAAAAATTTAAGATTTTCTGTTATGTATACTACTGCATCATTCTAAAAACGGTATAAATAATATCAGCTCACTTGTGCAAGAATATTTGACTCGCCAGTTGATGTGTATTGGACGTTTAGCATGATTTGTTTACTCTTGAACATCGGCAAAAATCGAACATTTTCGCTACTTTGCGCTCAATTTCAAGGTACTTGTCATCATGAAACCAATCAAAATTATCTCTATTTCTATAATATATCTTCCATTCTATCAAATGAGACCAAAAAATCGAGAATACAGTCATAAATACCATACGAAAATAGACTGCAAAGTCGCTGTTTTAAATAAAAAACACGGTCAGAGTTTTTTTTCCCTCATTATGCAGTGTGTGGTGCAGGATATTTTTTATACTGTGCACACTGACCGCACAGACCCATTCTCTCACATCTAGGCCTACCAGACTTTTTCTGCTTGATTTGAGGGCGCTAGAATTTATGCGTACTAGTACGTCAAACGCCCTGGTGCGTAAGACGTACTAGTACGTCAAAAACCCTGAATTGGTTAAGACCCCTGAAGAAGAAATGCAGTTTTAAGACCCCTGAAGAAGAAATGCAGTTTTAAGACCCCTGAAGAAGAAATGCAGTTTTAAGACCCCTGAAGAAGAAATGCAGTTTTAAGACCCCTGAAGAAGAAATGCAGTTTTAAGACCCCTGAAGAAGAAATGCAGTTTTATGACCCCTGAAGAAGAAATGCAGTTTTCAAAAGCTGTAAATTAAGCATGGACTTATCATCATCATTCTATATCATCCTCATTTAACAGCTCTCTCAGAATATTTTATCTAGTATACCTCTACCTCCCAATTTATCATCTCATCATTTTTATTTTTATTTTTTGAGTTCATTTTTTCCACCTTTCAAAGCTTTTGTATTGTTTCTTGTTCTCAGGAAAATTTTGTTGATAAACATTTGTTTTCTGTTATTTACTCTTTATTTTTTCTCCCTCATTCTTCTTTATAACTTCTCTCTGCTATTGTAGTCTGCATTTTTTATAATTTTCAGTGTGCAGAAATGTTTCTTTTCTATAAATATTTTTTTTTACCTGTCCTCTAGCACCCACTTTCCTTTAGAAATACGTACAAGCCTCTACTGTTTTTACTCTTATGATTTGGTGTAACTTGCATGTTTTTTATGAATTTTTGAGAGTCCTAGCAGTCATTATTTCTATGTACAGTGGTCCCTCGGTTTTCGTGCATCTCCAAACTCGAACATTTATGTAAGTGTATTTTCGTAAGTGCAGTCGCAAGTGTATTTTTGGGGGTCTGAAATAGACTAATCTACGTGACATTATTTCTTAAGTTAGTAAATTCGTTCGGTAATGGCACTTGAGCAGCATTCTGGAACGAATTTTCGGCGAAAACCGAGGGACCACTGTATGAGCAATTGAGAAGCACTGCTTCACATCACACCATCTCACTATCCCAGGAAGGAGTTATGAGGCACATAGTTTATGTCATGCTCTATGACAGGGCTCTAGACATTATCAAAAAAGTGAGTCTCTCTTGGTTTATAAGAAAGACAAAAGGTTAACTTATTTACTTTTATGTACTCATGACATTTTTCTTGTACTTCCTTCTTGCAACCACTAAATAAAATAATAATCTGACACATTAAATTCATGTCTAAAAATGTACTTTTTGAAGTTTACCATTCAATCTTTTATCCATTTATTGTCTAACAACCTGCACTCTCATTGCTTCCTTCATCATACCTTATATACTTACACTCTTCTCAAAACTTGCATTGTCTATTACTAACATATTTGATTATGCAATACGTACCTCATTCACACCAATAACTCCAGTTAAGTCCCTATGGATGCTTTGTGCTTAGTAATGGCAGCCTATGCCCTCATTTGCCAGGTGGTGTTTGTTTGTTCATAGGTCATCTATGGTTTCTAGCATTCATTAAAAATTGGTTATCCTTCCTTCCTTTGTTGCATATTCACCTTGTTCTTGCCTCTTAATGGTTGCAATGTTTTCAGGGCCCAAGGTGACCTTCTGACTGCATAATATGTGACAGTTCTAACTACTATGAGACTTTCTATGATGGTTGCTCATTTGAATGCCCAGCTTGTCCTATGTTGGGTCAGACTGCCTTTCAACCTTACAGGGATTCCTGTACATTTTGTGTTACAGTCCCTTGATTGAGGGCCCAGTTGTACTGGGCCTTTTTCCTTCTTTCACTATGAGCTGCACATGGCTCTCTTGTATCAGTGGGCCGTTATCAACCAGAGGGTGTGGGCCCCTCTTGATGCCTGCTACCCCACTGATCAAGGCTAGTGGGATGTTATTGCAGCTGGTATCTTCATTGTCAAATGAGCTTCATACTGCATTCCAATGCTCTTGCCAGCCACATCATCCCTCACATTTGGTGAAGAGGCCCTGCCTCTTCACTGGTCGCTACTAGGTCACTCTCTCCTTGCTCCATGGGCTTTATCATACCTCTTAAAGTAATGTATGGATCCTGTCTCCACTACAACACTTTCCAGACTATTCCACTTCCTGACATGCTTGGCCAGGTGTGGGTTCCAAACTGGTGCTGTGTAATCCAATATGGGACTGATGTACATGGTGTGCAGAGTCCTGAACAATTCTTTACTGAGATGTCAGAATGCTATTCTTAGGTTTGCTAGGCACCCACATGCTGCAGCAGTTATTTGGTTGATGTGCGCCTCAGATGTGCTCGGTATTATACTCACCCCAAGATCCTTTTCCTTGAGTGAAGTTTGTGGTCTTTGCCCCCCTAGACTGTACTCTGTCTGCAGTCTTCTTTGCCCTTCCCCACTCTTCATGACTGCACTTGGTGAGGTTGAATTCCAGGAGCCAGTTTCTGGACCAGACCTGCAGCTGACCAGATCCCTTTGTAGTCCTGCCTGGTCCTCTTCTGATTGAATTCTCCTCATTAACTTCACATCGTCTGCAAACAGGGACACTTCTGAATCTATTCCTTCCGTCATGTCATTCACATATACCAGAAACAGCACTGGTCCTAGGACTGACCCCTGTGGCACCCCACTTGTCACAGGCACCCACTCTGGCACCTCATCACGTACCATGACTCGCTGATGCCTTCCCATCAGGTATTCTTTGATCCATTGCAGTGCCTTCACTGTTATCTCTGCCTGGTCCTCCAGCTTTTGCACTAATCTCTTGTGTGTAACTGTGTGTTGTGTGTAGCCTTCTTACAGTCCAAGAAAATGCAAAATACCCACCACACTCTCTCTTGTGTCTTACTGCTGTCACCTTGTCATAGGGTTGTGACACAGGATTTCCCGTCCCTGAATCCATGTTGATTATCGTTGATAAGCTCATTCCTTTCTAGGTGCTCCACCACTCTTCTGATAATCTTCTCCATGACTTTGCATACTATATATGTCAGTGACACTGATCTGTAGTTTAATGCTTCTCTAGTACATGTATATATGTGTGTGTACACACCTGCATTCCACCTAGCTCCTGTGATTCCAGAGGCCCCATTTCTGTCCCTGTCTTCCTGATTTGGGTGGTATACTTCTTGTGATGCTTCATTTGTTATGCACTTGTCAATACTATGGTGTTTTTGTCATCTAATTTTATCCCAGAGGCTTCAGTGTTAATGTTCAGGAGTTTGTAGTTTTATGATTCTATCCGCTGTTTACACAGCATGGATAATATATTATAATTAGTCATATAATGGGACCATCAGATGCGGTGTGATTCACATTCCTCTGTTATTCCTGAATCTGTCACTATATGACATCTGCCTTCATGTTTCCCACCACAAATCATGGGATGTGCACAGTATATCTTATAGCTACCCTGGCAGCTCTGATGATTAAAGGTGAGGGAGGCACTTCTTTTACTGTCACTTTAGCATTGCAGCTGTTGTTTAACATTGGCATACTTGTCTTCAGTCATTGTGGACCTTTCCAGGTTGATGCTGTGGGGTGCATGTCATATTCGACCCCACACTTCTTAACCAGGATTGTCCTTATTTGCCAGCAGGAAAGGTCATCTCTCTTCCAGGATTTTGGGGGCATTGCATTTCTGTCTGCCTCTGTCCATATTAGGACTGATAAAGCCACTGTGTGGCGAAATGTTTCCTCAGTAAAGATACCCAAGTGTTGCACGTGTGTCTAATTTATCAACTTGTTGGTTCTCTGAACCAACTTATTAAAAAAAAAACTGTATCTGGAGTTCCCTTCTCCTTTGTTCAGGCGGTGGGCTGTCACAAAAGGGTTCTGCTAGTCTTGTTTTTGTGCCCTAATTTGCCCTGCATCTTCACACAGATCTACTTAAACTGGCCAACAATGGTTTCAGTTAATGTTTAAAAACATGTGTTTCTAACTAATTTTGGGGCACTGAATTCAAATCAGAACTTAGTTTTGCTCCAACACATATATTTTCTGTGAAATAGAACCCCATTGTCAAGAATTTCACCAAGACAGCCATCATAGAGAAGAGATATCAGGGAAAAGCTTATGATCAGTTTGATGGTGGACTACTACTGGACACTGGTGTGGGAAAGCAATACTGAACACGGCAAAAGAGCCTGAAAACTGTGATGTAAATATGTTTGTATGGAAGTTTGTTATTTTTGTTATATATAATGAATTAAAAATCAGTTTTCTGTGTTTGCATGTGCCTGTGTTTGTTAAATAACCAAAATATTGATCATAAGATTTCAAATAAACTTTACATGATAGACTAAACCAGCAGAGATTCATGATCAGTGCATCAAAGTTAGCTTAAAACAACCAATTTGGAATTTGGTCTATGAACTGGATAAAAAGTTAAATTTTGTTGGCTAGTGAATTATTGTTCAGTGTCTTCATACACATTGTGTTTACGTTAATCTAATTTTGAAGACTTTTCAGTGACCAACTCAGTCTTACTACCTGTCTATAATTCTCTGGATGGTGTTTTGGTGTTCCAGATGAGTGCTTCATCAGTCACATCCAACCATCCACTCTGCATGTTGTGGAAGATTGTATTGATGAATGCACCCATTAGGAATGTGGAGCCCATTCCAGTGAGTTTTGTTTGTGAAAGATTGTATTGATGACTGCCTCCATTTGGAATGTGTGCCCCCAAATTCTATGGCTCTGGTTCTCGTTACTTTCTAGAGTAGTGCAGGCATTGCATTGGTCTTCATGAGAACACACTTCTCTTTCTTTCCCTCAGATGCTATGGGTGGCTATCTTGTGGTGAATGGTTCTGCCTTACCTTCAGGGTTTGATACCTACGAGCTACCACCATCTTCGTGCTTTGGCTACCACCTCTGCTTTTAGTCGAGGTGCTGCTCTTGCTATGTCATCCTGGCTTGCAGTACTTTGGCACCTTCATTGGCTTTAAGTTTTTAGTGAACTTTAGGAAACTTATGGCTTAACACTTAAAGGTTATGCACCGAGGGCACTTCCAAGATTTGTTGTTGGCCATCTTTATGACATTTGCTCAACCGTGACTCTGCTTTGTCAATCCTGGTAAATGGCCTCTGCTGCTTTCTTTCTCCCCCACCCTTTACAGCAATAATAATCTTTACCTTTTGTGAATGAATCCATATATATCTTCTTCCTTCATACTTCCCCACAGGCCTCAATAACCTGGCAAATCAATCATTACATCAATTTCTGGGGTGCATTTGAGGTGGGCTTTTTTTCTTCATGGACCACCCTTAATCTCTTGTTTTTCAGACTTTTTCTTATCTGCAGATGCCTTCTTCCTTGACTGGTGGAAACAAAGAGTTCTTTCATGCTTTCCTGATGCCATTGGTTAAGGATGTTTCTAGCTTCTCATTTGCCCCTCTTATTGTTCCATGGTTTTTCATGCAATCCTGGTTCCTTACTTTATGAACTGTCTCATGGGATGTGCTTCATCTGTGACATAGCCTGCTCTCCCATCCCTCAGAAGATAGGTTGGTGCTGACTCCATCTCTTCATGTCAAAGACTCCCAACAGGAAGCCATCTCTGGGTTACAGCAGTCTCCTATTCCATAGGTAGACCTCTGCTCTTCCTCACATTTTCACTAGGAGAGGCCATCGTTTTCATTGTTTCTTCCTCAGGTGCACATGGGAGCCTTCTGCCAGAGATGCCCTCTGCCTTCACTCTTTTTGCCACCTTCTGAGATGAGGTCATGGACATTGGTAATCCTGGGCCAGCAAGAGGTTCTGATTTTGGCCTAACAGGTACTACTTGTTTAGAACCACCATCCCAGCAACAGTTGGCCGACATGCCCTCTACACCTACATGCACTTTCATTCCTACAGGCTGTAAGTACTGTATGGTGATTTGAAACAGTAATGGCACTTCATAGGCTTCCTGCACCTTGAAACAATGCTGTAGATAATACATAATTGCTATGTAGCCTCTATGCAGACTTTACAGCAGTTACTTGGTTAACATTCACACCTTCTCTGTGCGTCCAGGTTCTTAAAATTGTTTTAACTGAATTCCTTTCTCTGCACATGCCTGATTTGCCTCTTGGCCACAGCAGGCACTTCTCCCAGCTAAAACATTTGGAGCACCTTGCCTTTGGGTACTTGGGTGAATATCAGTTCTGGTCCAGTCAATCTCTGGGCTTTGTCATTGGTGAGTAATAGACATATATTTTGAGGGCAAGTTTCTATATGTGATTTGGTGATAGCTTGCTTGTAATTTGCATGTAACGTCCATGTCTTGAGCCTAGAAGGATGACTTACTGTAGTGTGAGCTTATCTCAGGATTGAGTGCAGAAATTTTACACATTGTTCCTGCATGGTCCTTCGGTGTTTGATTAAATTAACCCAGGGTTCCTGTCATTAGGATATACCCACCTTGATTCCATCTTTGATCAGCAGCTGCTTTATCCATCTTGGATGCTGTGGTAGAATTCTCAGGGAGCATCCATGGCCCCACACTGATACAAAAATCACAATAAAAAAACACAAAATGGGTGGAGATTGAAAGCATGGCAAGTGAGCCATAAGACTCCAGGCTCATGGCTCACACACTGACCTGGAGGGTTCAGTCTCCATCCTTTCTGTGGTTTGTTTGCAATTGTGTTATTACGATTTTGTGAGTCATCCCAGTGAAAGCATGTTTTGCTCTGTGTCCTTGTATTCACTCAACAATATACAGTAGTCATACAGAGTTAAGGAAAACATAAGGATCAAATTCACATACCCTCAATTTAATAGGGAGAAGCAGGTGGCTAGTAATGGTTGTGGGGGTGAATAGCGAAGAGATTGTTTTGTCCTGATCGGAAACATGGGGGACAATCCTGTAAGAGAGAGACTTTGTTCGTCTTTTCCAAATGAATTGACTCAATGGATTTTGTTGTATTTTTGAAATCTGTTAATGAGGCCCATTAAATAAAGGGTTTTTGTATACATTTCAGATATGTATAAAATGTATACCTTTAACATACTCTACAAGTTTTTGCAATACAGTAAAATGATGGTTATATGATACAATATGATTTTCTACAATAGGCCTTTCCATAATCTAACTGTTCACTCCTGTCTGCATTTTTATTGTCAAAGTGCAAACACAGTAAAAAATGTGACCTGGTGGTTATCACTGGTGCGTAGTATTACTGAGCATGCATATTACTGCATGCCTAGCTCTCTAGTAAACACCATAATGACCCAAGTAGTTTCTTCACATAGCCTGCCTAACCTTCAAATTATATATAGTATCTGACATTTGCATAAATTGTCCTAGCTTCAAAACAGAAATTGACAGCTTTCCCGTGTCCTCAGTACTGGGGCCCAGTTCTTGGAATGCTGTATGGGATTTATATGGATTGAGTTAATTTAATTAGTACTGCACATTTAACAGTTTTAACTGAAAGGTCTAGTAAATAATTTCAATAATTTGTGATAATGAATTCGACACATATGTAACATCTAGGTATCTACTATGTAGACATTTCGCCATCCCGTGGCTTTACCAATACAATAAATACTTGGACATAATCTTAAGACTGTAAAAATATAAAGAAGACAGTGGAAGATGATTTTATAATGTGTATTCATTGTGGTAGCCCTTTTGTTTTGGGTTGTTACAACCCCTAAATTCAAAATCAACAACAGAATTTTGTTGAAAATGTACTCACTAGGTTTCCCACACCAAAATTTATTTTCTTTACTCTTGTGAGTTGAAGAATTAGACACATGTGCAACATCTGAGTATCTTTATTTGTAGACGTTTTGCCATCCAGCGGCTTTATCAACACAAATTCAAGGACATAATTGAAAGACAATAGAACTATATACAAAAGACAAGGTAATCGGGCCCTCAGCCTTGGAGTTGGTGAAGAGTACCATAGTCTCAAATGCTACTATGTCAAAAGTAATAGTCAGTACTGGAGGAATGTGCGGAGAGTTTATTTGGGTCTGCAAGGTTTATCACCCCCCTTTCCCCACACACTCACTCACTCACTCACTCACTCACACACACACACACACACACACACACACACACACACACACACACACACACACACACACACACACAGTTCTACGACAGGGTGACAGCAGTAAGACAAGAGAGAGAGGGTGGGTAGATTGCATATTCCTGGACTGTAAGAAGGCGTTTGACACAGTTCCACACAAGAGATTAGTGCAGAAGCTGGAGGACCAGGCAGGGATAACAGGGAAGGCACTACAATGGATCAGGGAATACCTGTCAGGAAGACAGCATCGAGTCATGGTACGTGGCGAGGTGTCAGAGTGGGCGCCGGTGACGAGTGGGGTTCCACAGGGGTCAGTCCTAGGACCGGTGCTGTTTCTGGTATTTGTGAACGACATGACAGAAGGAATAGACTCTGAATTGTCCGTTTGCAGATGATGTGAAGTTGATGAGAAGAATTCAATCGGACGAGGACCAGGCAGAACTACAAAGGGATCTGGACAGGCTGCAAGCCTGGTCCAGCAATTGGCTCCTGGAGTTCAACCCAACCAAGTGCAAAGTCATCAAGATTGGGAAAGGGCAAAGAAGACCGCAGATGGAGTACAGTCTAGGGGGCCAGAGACTACAAACCTCACCCAAGGAAAAAGATCTTGGGGTGAGTATAACACCAGGCACATCTCCTGAGGCACACATCAACCAAATAACTGCTGCAGCATATGGTCGCCTAGCTAACCTAAGAACAGCATTCTGACATCTTAATAAAGAATCGTTCAGGACTCTGTACACTGTGTACGTTAGACCCATACTGGAGTATGCAGCACCAGTTTGGAACCCACATCTAGCCAAGCACATAAAGAAGCTAGAGAAAGTGCAAAGGTTTGCAACAAGACTAGTCCCGGAGCTAAGGGGTATGTCCTACGAGGAGAGGTTAAGGGAAATCGACCTGACGACACTGGAGGACAAGAGAGATAGGGGGACATGATAACGACATATAAGATACTGAGAGGAATAGACAAGGTGGATAGAGACAGAATGTTCCAGAGATGGGACACAGCAACAAGGGGACACAGTTGGAAGTTGAAGACTCAAATGAATCACAGGGATGTTAGGAAGTATTTCTTCAGTCATAGAGTGGTCAGGAAGTGGAATAGCTTGGGAAGCCATGTAGTGGAGGCAGGTTCCATACATAGCTTTAAGGAGAGGTATGATAAAGCTCATGGAGCAGGGAGCGTGACCCAGTAGCGGCCAGTGAAGAGGCAGGGCCAGGAGCTATGACTCAACCCCTGCAACCACAACTAGGTGAGTACACCACACACACAACACCCCCCCCCACACCACCCCACACCCACACACCCCACACACACCCCACACACCACCACACCACACACCCACACACCCACACACCCACACACCACACACCACACACACCCACACACACCCACACACCCACACACACACCACACACACCCACACACACACACACACCCACACACACACCACACACACACACCCACACACACACCACACACACCCACACACACACCCACACACACACCACACCCACACACACACCCACACACACACCACACCACACACACACCCACACACACACCCACACACACACCCACACACACACCCACACACACACCCACACACACACCACACACACCCACACACCACACACACACCCACACACACACCCACACACACCACACACACACACCCACACACACACCCACACACACACCCACACACACACACACCACACACCCACCCACACACACACCCACTCACACACCCACACACACCCACATACACCCACACCCACACACACACCCACACACACACACCCACACACACACCCACACACACACACCCACACACACACCCACACACCCCACACACACCCACACACCCACACACACCCACACCCACCCACCTACACCCACCCACCACACACACACACACACACACACACACACACCCACACACCCACCCACATACCCACACACAGGCCTAGTGTCTAATCGACATGTGCCTAGGACAAAATGGTAACTAACACTCTCACACTCACTCTCTCATTCTCACACACTCACTCACACTCTACTTGCAGGCAGCATCAGCTACCTTCTTGAGAGTTCATAGCCATGGACTGATTATACCATACTGAGTTGTGTCCATAAGCCAACTAGTATGGCTTTGGCTCCCTGCAATATTGAGTTCACACATTTCTACAGTGGTACCTCGAGTTACGATGGTCCCCAAAATCGCCCTTTTATGTAAGTTTATTTTTTTAAATGCTTTTGTAGGTCTATTTTACATTATTCCTTATGGGGATAAATTCGTTTGGTAATGGCACTTGAACAGCATTCTCGAACGAATAAATATCGTAACTCGAGGTACCACTGTATATCTAAATTGTCAGTACCTATCTGAACTGTCTGCATATTTTGTATAATCTCTACATGAGGGACTGATAAAGTTGTGTTTAGCAGAAGAGACAGTAATCCCACTAAAGCCACTCTATGTTTTTCTCAAATTATTACATACGCGTGCACATATACAACAGGCCTAGTGTCTAATCGACATGTGTCTAGGACAAAATGGTAACTAACTGTGTTATGATAATATAACATGGACAGCCACTATGATGAAATTTGCCCATACACCTTCCCTTTTTTTATTAACCAAATAAATATTACTTTGCCTTAACACAATGTGTGTAAATTTTGTAAAAAGTGATGTGTCTGGGTAACGAGTGTCATGGCAGTCAGCGTCTGTGAAGATGTTGACTTGCCTCCACTATATTCTTGTCGCTTAAGCAGTTATTCACCTTTTTTTAACAGTCACCAACAAGTTCAAGGGAGCAAGGGGCAAGTAACCCCTTCTCCTGTATAAATTACTAAGTGTAAAAAGAAGAAAAACTTAATGTTTCTTCTTTTTCGGGTCACTCTGCTTTGGTGGGAGACAGCCGTTGTATTAAAAAAAGTTCAACAATTGTAGAAGTACAGCTAGTATAGGGAGTAGGGACACTGTATCACACATTCCTATATGTTTACAGTGTAATTATGGTATTTTTTTGATGTTGGGTTGCTAACCTTCAGGATTAATAATCAGAATAAAGTCTTAATGAACTGAATAGCCTCTTCAAACTTATTGTACTGGTGTTTTATATAAATAAAGCATTCATAAATTATATAAATTTTGGAAAACATTAGATAATAATACTGTCTAGTGAACATGCTCAACAAGAATGGTGGGAGACCTGGAAGGACATCACCTGTGGACCAACTAACAGGTTGAGAATATATGCAACTGTTTCTGTGCTTCATCTCTGTGGTTGCACTTTTCCAATAGTGTTAAGACAATAATGTAGTCTAATTGTATTTGGAACTTCTGGATTTGCAGGAACAATACAGAAAGGACGGAACAAGAAAGGCTGATCAAAAGGGTATATGAGAGATGGATTTAAGGTATACGAGACATCTGAGAAAGGTTTTCATGAAGGGTGTAGAGATGGTTGACTGAAGTAGGGGCTTGCATCCAGCAAGTGTGTGAGCATTTTAAACCAAAGTGGAGGTAAGTTGTTTTATTTACTGTGCTGTTGGAGTGTGAGCTTACCTTGTCATTGAAAGGATGTCACTGATATGTAATTGAGGAAACCCATTAGCTTGGAGGTGGGAAGTACAGTGCCTGCACTTTGAAAATTGATACTACTACAATATATAATTTTTTGGATAGTTTGTTCATTTGAATGTGTGTGTGTGGGGGCGGTGGTATATGGGCTACATAATTACATGGCTTCCATATATTAACCAGAGTTAGTTTAAGAAAAGCAGTTCAGAAATATTGGATAATTCAACACATGCAGTGGGTGTTTCTTGGGTAGATGTATTGTAGTGGCTAATTATAGAAACTGTATTAACCTTAGTGTTAATCCATTATCAATAATAATAACTCATTGTATGATCAGACTCAAATAGCAAAGTAGGATAACAACACATTACACACACAACCCGCACATATAAAAAGAGAGGAGCTTACGACGACGTTTTGGTGCGACTTGGACCGACTTGCCTTTTTTGTTATTTATATCAACACGTTATGTGATAGGTCAGAAACCTTTATTTCTCTGTGATAGATCAGAATAAATCATTTACATATCGAATAAAAAAAATTAGTGTTTTTGTGAACAATGGTGCAGTATAATTTGGCTGCCCATTTCATAGTTGATACTCTGCAGTCTGCAAAATCAATGATTCATGAAGTTTATTTCTTGTATTTTTTTTTCTTTTTACATTTAGTAATGTATACAGGAGGAGGAGTTACTAGCCCCTAGCTCCCAGCATTTTAGTCGCCTCTTATGACACACAAGGCTTACAGAGGAAGGATTCTTCTCTGCTTCCCCATCGAGTTTATTTTTTATTATCCAGTTATGAATATTATGTTATGCTTCCAGTAGTTAATGCAGGATTTGTTTGCCAGTTTATTTTGCATATGAATTTTATGAATTTTGATGTGTTGATTATTGTCTGTGAATCTTTGCAGTCTCTTACCAAACATGTTAGTAAATGGAGAGGATTTAAATCCATGGCAAACCAATCCTAAAACTAGCAAGTCAGTGCTTGAACCACTAGAGCACACAGGACTAGTTTGTCATGGGTTCATAGCCTCTCCATTCCCAACATTGTTTATAATTGTACTATATTACGAATTTTGCAAGTAATAATCAAACATTTTTAAGTGATAAGCAATGTATTCATTTTACTCCATGCTGGGTTTAAAGTACCATAAACACTTGAGTGAAGAGTGAAGAAACCTCTTGAACAGAAAAATAAACCACATGCAGAAGAATGTATGTTTATTTTGATGACGGCAAATGATCTGCTGATAAAGGTCTGACTGAGAGTATAATTTACAGACCTTTTTTATTACTATTTCATTGTATGATCCAAGTGATTTCTCATTTTTTCATTTTATTACATACTAGTTTTAGGATCACCATTACGAGATACCCAGTAACTACCTACTGTAATGCATGCCAGGTAATTAGGCAAGTCAGTACAGATTATGAACCTGTTAAGTTCAATCAATCAATAAAAATGCACAATACCGTGACTGGAACAATGCACAAATAACCAGCATGTAGCAGAGACATTTATGACGACGTCCTAAGTTTCATTCTCCTAGGTGGAGGTTATTTGTGTATAGTTCAATTAATGTTCCACTAACTTCACAGACTAAATAAAAAGCTAACTTGTAATAGGTTCGGTTAGAATTCACAAATTGAAAATGAAACTTTAGACAACGTTTGAATGATAAGGTCCAGGATGGACCCAAATCTGAAAAAATTAATATAAAATTCAGAATTTTTGTTGTCATTTGTTCCAGCCATGGCATTGACTTTTATTTTTATTGTCAAAATATATTGCCTCTATTACTTCTCACATATGATAGTCTTTTTAAAGTAATTAATAATAAAATATCAGTATTTAAACAATTTAAAAATAACAAAAAAGGCACAATACCGTGACTGGAACAATACACACACAACCCGCACATATAAAAAGAGAGGAGCTTACGACAACGTTTCGGCCCGACTTTGTAAATGGTCCAAGTCGGGCCGAAACGTCGTCGTAAGCTCCTCTCTTTTTATATGTGCGGGTTGTGTGTGTACAATTTAAAAATGTTTGTAGAGAAATTGTCACAATGGTTCAAAGTGGAGTCTAGCAATGCTTCATCAGATTTTCCAAAGATTACTTTGACTAGGGTTCAGGAGGGGGTGAAACACTTTTTTGAAATGTTAACTAATATATGGAACACATTCTTTTTCTCTAGAGCGAGGACATGCATGTGCTATGTAATTTTTTATCTTGTTTTAATTAGAATTAGCCATCAATTTAACAGACCTCGACTTAACGAACCTCATATTAATGGACTTTGATTCAATGGACTTTGGAGATAGTGCAGAATCTGTTGGGTTAATTAATTTGGAAACACAAGAGAAAATGCATCAGTTATAGAATTTATCAGATTTGAATCCACTGTTTCAAGTTCTGTCTTAATAGATATGTTCAGCACATTATTTGCAACCTCTTTATTTATATATTCACAACACAATAAAATCATACATTCTGGGACTAAACATAGGAACAATTAAGGTGCTGAGATGACCATTTATTACAGCTTTATACATCTCAACTTAATTTGAAGGACATGTGATGGAAGATGAAATTAGCTTCACCTACATCATCCCTTTGAAATGTAATTTGATACCTTTACTGCACAGTTCTATAAATAATGTTTGATAAATATATGAGTGGGAATGGCTAGGTGAGAGTCGAACCTGTACAGCTTGGGTCAGTAAGCCTACTGCAGTGCTTATCTATTTTTGTTCTTAATTCTTATATAGAGCCCAAGAATAGAGGAGCATTGCAATAGGTCTACTAGCTCATACTAGGCAAGTTCTCCTCAAACCCAACCGTTCTCACTCGTATATTTGTCCAGCCTGCTTTTAAATTCTACTGCTAGGACAATATTTCCTGCGTGTTTCTAAATCTGAGTTTATCTAACTCAAAAATTGTTTAGAGTTCTTTATTGGTCAGTTATCCTCAGCATCCTATTTATATCTCTACAAGACACTTCTGGAATACAACTGGTGATGTGGGTTGTTAGTGGGAAGGTGATTTAGTATGAACATTTTGTGAGAAAGTGGCTGGGGTAAGGGGGGAGTGGATAGGTAGTGTGGGCAGGTACAGTAGTGGTAAGTATAACTGTGTGTGAGTGTGTGGCATGAGATCCCACACCTCACCCACTTAATATGTCCAGTATATGAGCTATCACGACCCTACCAAAGAGCCTTAAGTGAAGAGTAAATACTGAATCTGTGGTTCTTGACCAATCTCTGCCAAAGAAATACATGCACTCTCTGTGTGTGCATAACAAAAGTATACACAAGGTATGAATGCATTTGGTAAAAAGTGAGTAGAAATTATTTGTAATTTAGCCTTTAGTAAAACATTACTATTAAATCTTTGGCTCTTGATCAATCTCTACCAACCATGTGTGAACACCTTGTGTACATTTAAGATGGACATACACAAAAGTATTAATGCATTTGGTAAAAACAGGAAAAAAATATTGTATTTAAGTGATAATGTTTGAATAATTGCAAAGATCATGACTAACTCAGTGTTCATAAGTGATTAATTGGTTTCAAAGTGTCAGTGTTATAAGTCAAGGCCCTCACTATATGGCTAAGCATGTTAGAATCATCAAACATGATTCTTCGGAAGCATGATGTACTTTATAATACAATCCTGACCAGGTTCTTAACTGGTTAGGAACAAATTTAAGTATTCCTGAAATTGTTCTTGTTGAATCTCAAATATAATTTGCAATATAATGTATTGTAGGTTACTTCAATTTGTTCTTGTTGAGTCTTTCTTTAAATCTGCTGCATAATATACTGCAGGTAACTTTGATTTGGTTTTGTTTAATCTCATAGTTTATAATACTGTATAATATGCCACAGGTAATGTTAATTTACTCTTGTTGAATATTGTTAATTTTGTTTAATATAATATGTAGTAGGTAATTTTATTGTTGTTGAGTATCATCCATATATTTTACAATATAATGCCTCAGGTAACTTTGTTCTTATCGGGTATCATATTGAGTTTACAATATATTATGTTGCAGGTAGCATTAATTTCCTGAGCACTATTGATAGTTTAGAGAGGTGAAAGGGAGAAGCAGTGGTGAAAGGCAGCAGCAGCTGCTTCGGTTGGCAGCTGGAGGTGATAATTTAAATTTCTTGTATACATAATGAAATATATACAGTTACTTCACTGCCAATTATTTGTTTAATTTGTTCATTATATATCTGGAGTCAGTCCTTTAGCTGTTAAGCAATGCCTCAATTATATGGGGCCTAGTGAACCAGTTGTGAACTCTTGACACAATATACAGTATGTATTTGTATTTCTCATGCAAGGTTTTCATGGAATGTGAAGTGTACATATAGATGTAGAAACATAAGGGAATGTGGAAATGGTGTCACGATGCAGATTCCTCAGGCTCTGAATTACTGGATTTTCAGTACAGTACTGTATATCACTAACTGCTGAAGATGCAAGAGGCTCAAGTAATAATACTGAATCATAACAAGCCATTGCAAGAGCAGCAAGGAAAGTTAAATGTTACCTTTGGCTTGCCTAACTCAACACTTATCATATCCTTTTTCGTGCAGATGGGAATGATCCCCTGGGTCTGTCATTCATATGTGATATTTAATTTACTTCATCCTTAGGTAACTCACTCTTAAGTAACATAAGATACCAACCTGGACTTTTGACAGCATGGTCATAGATCTTAGTCGAGGGCAAAAGGGAAATATCCTTGTAGCTTGCTGTCCAGGTTGTGTAAAAAGGTGTGTATACCTCAAGTAGAGTAACATGGACATTTGTATCAATTTTACCCACATTTTTATTAGTTTTGTATATTTATTGTAATATACCATTTTGTAAAGAAGAATTGTTACTATTTAATGATATTGTCCTCATTGATGTTATTAACTTGTGGAACATCACTGTACGAATGCTAAGCTCACTCATTTTAATGACAAACAGAGCATTCATGTAAATAGAATTGTAAACTGAAGAATATATCAGTAAGAATACTGTATTTTTAATGAAAGTTAATGACAACATTATCAATGTTATTAGACAACATTAAGTTAGTTTTTGTTTGTAATAGAATGAAAATTAAAATATACCTATACAGAATTTTTTATAGCCAAAAGGTGCATTATTGTCCTTAAAACAAAACAAAAAAATAAAAAAAAAGATGATTTTGTACACATTAAAAGTGAAGGAAAAATAAGATCATAAAAAATGATGACTGATTCTCTAATGGTTGTGTCCCTCATTGTTTCTGTAGATATACTGTACCTAAAACAAAAAAAAATCACCTTTTTGTGACAAAGAGTTTCATTACCCATCTTTGTGTGTAAAAACAATTACTTCTATGAGTTTATGAGGATGAGCTAAAGTTGATGGTTCCTTCTTTCTATCCTCTTTAAGGGGGGCTCCTTGACGAGGTAAAGAGGCTAACGGTCTGAGGAATTGGACCTTTTGGTCTTCTTCCTCAGACCGAACCTAATTACCCCCAATCC